>JAOXJP010198191.1:0-40638 GCA_025762735.1 Platanus orientalis
ACTTTCCTATGTGTCTAACTTTCTTAACCGGAGATGGAGTATGAGTTTTCCTAACCAAGCTCCAACTTTTCAAAAAATGGAACTTACATTTTCCATAGAAAAAAAAGTCAGATTTTTACATTTCAATTTTGAAAACTTTAAAAACAATTCAACTTCCTCTCAACTTTTCATAGGCAGCCAAACACCTTTTGGAAAGTTGAAAAAAACCATATGTCACTTCACTTCTCAAACTTTCCATGCAATCAAATAATGGAATCAGTGTAAAACAGACTTATGTAACCGTGTTGAACCACATAAATCACTATATCTTGTATGTGATTGCATCTTATTATTTTGCTCATTTCCTTTACACGATCAAAAAACATCGGCATCATAAAATAAGTATAGTTGAGATGAAATCTAAGACGAACAAGTAATACTCTGCAGGATAAAATTAGAAATGAATCACCCTTATTGGTAATAATATAATAAAACATCACTTATGATTATTTGATTTGTGTACAATGAAGACCAATGACTATGCTAACAAGGAATGACTTGGTACGAGACATTGGAAGAAGGGAACAGCAAGGCTTTTCTATGCTTGTCGTAGAAAACACTAAGGTCAAAGGACAGCTACAGCTACATCAGCGTCAAAAGTGATTTACACTCACCCCCACAAAGTGAAAAATCACTTGTGGCACTGTTATTTTCACCCGTTTGACCGTCGGCGGAAGTTAGAGGAGGTTAGGGGTCGGCATATAAAATCCAAGCCGAGAAGGGAAAGGCTAGAAAAGACGTAGAATGTGTAAAAGGCTTTGATGAGTTTTATGATTTAACAGAAAATATGTCCCGGATAATATAGTCAAATTCGTTTTGCCAATCTTAAATATGATCCATGGAACAGTAATTTAAATGTATGTAATGTAAAGAAAAAAAGCACGAGACAAGGAAAAATAACCTTTTGAGCAGCTTTTCATAATAAAGAACACAAAGCACTCCACCTTTTGTTGTGAATTTTAAAGTCTTTTATTTGACGAGAACACCGGCTTATTTATAGGAATCTGCAACAATATTCACTAATAAGACATCCTTAATGACTAAGATAGACTCCATTTCATCCTTACCTTTCCCAAAATTCAGGGAAAAGAAATTGAAATTTCATTTAATAATTGATTACAATATGCATTCATTCTCTTTCCTCTCATTTTTTCTTCACCAGCACTCTTGAAAAGGCAAGATAGCCAATTTAGATAGATGGTGGACCAATATTAGAGTCCTCAAAACTTCAACAACCACTCTCACCATTGGCTTTACACTCATTAAAAGGGTGCTAGCCTCATCATTAGGTTTACCCTACATTAAAGAGTCAATCTTCACACAGTATTCCTGGACACTATCTTCTTCTTCTTCTTCTTCTTTTAATAAATTATAGACTATTTAAAACTCGCTTTCACCTACTAACACTTAACCACTGATCCGTTTGCCTATCCAAAAAGAAAAAAAATAAAAATAAAAGGGTTTTACCAGCACCTCTCCAAGACCACATCTATCTAGAGAGTGATAGGTGTGGTGGGTTCAAGACTCATTGGCAGCAATTCACATGTGATTGTGTTGATGTCCACCACTCCCACAGCTTGAATCCGCCTATGGTATAACAGTGGGAGTCGTATCCTGTGGTCCGTTCCTCTACAGTGCTCCATTAAGGTGGGAGTGGTACGTATCCTCTACATTACAGAGAGCAAAATCAAGAACAACGATGACAAATCAAACGGTGAGAAGTAGAGGACATGTGTTGCTCCCACCTCAATGGAGCACAATGGGAGCGGACCAGAGGATGCGGGTCCATGACAGTGACCCAGTGGCTAGCTCTACCAAAAGGAATATTCTTATAATTATTTGAGATAATAATTATTTTTCAGTAATAGAACAACATCGTATATTGATTTGAGCTATTCATTGATCAAAGCAATAATCAGCAGCACATACAAGGTCAGCAGCTGGTAAATTTGTGAAAAAACGAAAAGAGTAAGGGTATTTTCTATTTTGGATATAAGAGATTTCACCGGTAAAATTCTTTTAATGAGCTGTAGTTTTAAGTTGTTTTGGCGGGAGTTGAAGACAGCGAGGGCCCACGTATAGTTAGTGAGTTCAACAACAAAAAAGTGAAAAGAGAAAAAAAGTAACCGTTGGTGAGTCAAAAAGGCAAGGATGGCACACGAGGGTAGAGTAGGTACAGCTCACTTTAAGCAAGTAGGTATGGGTTTCAACTTTGAATACGAGTGGCTCCAATTTTTATTTTTATTTTTAATATTCTTGGACCATGTTTCGAGGTGAATGGATAAAAAATGCTCACCTTAACGAATGCTAACCACTGTTTCTTGGCAGGCGGCGGGCACATCAGCACCAAAAAGTGAATATGCGCCTCTTAAAAAAGTGAAAATCACTTTTCAATGCTGACGTATTCGTCCCTGAGAAGGAGCAGTGATGAGCATTTGTTAAGGGAAGCATTCATAAACCGATCCCTGTTTCGAGCTGTGTAGGGCCTCCCAGATTTTGTGTGCACAAAAAAGGTGTGCAAATTGTGCGCATTAACCAAGGGAGGGCACATTAGGGTTGAAAACTGATAAGCGCACCCCCAAAAAGTGTAGATCTCTTTTCAGTGCTGATGCGATCCATTGCACACCTCTTTTGTGCACACAAAATCCGGGCTCTGTAAGGGGGGGTATTGAGATTCCAATCACTAAATCAAAATTAAGAGAATTCATGTCGATATATGGCAGTTATGGACGTTATTTGGTCAGTTGATAACTTGATATATAGCACCGTCCTTTGTATTTTCTGATTAATTTTCCCCTTTCTTGTGTAATGATAATTTGAGCTGAAGGGTCCCCATTCTTACATATTTTATTTTTTTTTTTTTTTTTTTTTTTGGGGAGGTGGGGGGGAAATATTTGATTTTAGTAACATTAATTTTGTTGACCAAAAATAAATTACAATTTTTTTTGGCAAAGTTTTAGTAGCAGTAATAATACGAGGGAAAAAGAAGTCTAGGTGGGTGTTTGTCCAAATCTCTTCATGTGACCCTCCCTAAATTCTGCTACATTGTACCCTGGTTAACATTAGCACTATATCTCATGTGTCTTGCACTATTCTGTTAATAATATTAGCTTTTCAAATTTAAAATTTTATTATTTAAATATATCAGAGGAGGGTTTATTTTGCCATGTAACAAGGAGCGACTTTGGGCCCTTAACCCATGTGGATCTTGTAAGTTGTAACCCCATACCCAAGATATTCCATAAAGTAAAATACATGGAGGGTATAGATTCAATCACTCAATGAGAGCATCCTAATTCTCAAAACAAAAACTAAAAAGAATGGATCAATTTTGTAATGTCCTCTACATAATTATCTCCAAAAGGATGGCAAATAAGCATAGAAGAGTTATTCATGAGGTTATTTCCCTAAACCAAAATGTATTCATACATGAAAGAACGATCTCATTTAAAATCATTATAGCCCATGAGATTCTACATCATATTTGGAATAAGTCTCATATTAATCTCTTTGCCATCAAAATAGATATGAGTAAAGCTGCTACGGATTTAGTGTGTCCTCTTAATGAACACTTAAGGTTCACCCATGTGCAGGGATGGACACATGGCATCGAAAAGTAAAAATCAACCCCTTAAAAAGTGTAAATCACTTTTTCAACCTTAGGCATTCATTAAGGGGCACACCAAATCTGTGCCAGAGTAAAGCTTATGATAAAATGGAATAGGATTTGTTTCTAGAAACAAAGAATAGAATGGGATGTGGCAATGGAAAAGATGGATACATAGCTACATTTCCTCAATATCATATAGAGTTCTTGTAAATGGTTTCCAAAGCCCCAAATTTTCCTTTACATGTGTCTGAAACAAGAGAATCCTATTTCCCCCTTTCTCTTCTTGTTATGTAAGAAAGGAATGTTGGCAGCTCTCATAAAGTAAGAAAGAGATGGCCTAATCTTAGGGATAAGGATAAAAAACCAATAGTCCAATATGATTTCCTATCTTCTAATTGCTGATGACTATAACATATTTTGAAAGGAAAATATGAAATGAAAGAAACCAAGCAATCATGGCGTTTTCTCGCCAAGCTTCGAGACAACATATGAACCTAGAAAAACCCAACATCATCTTTTCATTGAGTACTCTTAAGGACTCATATCCAGAGAGTTAGGAATAACACAAGACACAACTATTAGGCCTTGTATAGATGAAAAATAACTTATAGTGAAGATCCAATGGAAACTAGAATAAGACATGTTGGATTAAGTGGAACACCTTAAGGAGATCAAAAGGGGATGTAGGTATGGGGTTTAGAGACCTACATGTGTTCAATTTAGCGATGCTAACCAAAAAAGAGTGAAGAATTCTCTAAAACCCAAATGTTTTTTTAGGTCCAACTCTTAAAATCTAGTTACTTCTCTAAAACGTTCCTTGAAACCAAGTAAAATCATTCATAGGCATTGTGTAATAGTATCCTAAGATGATGGGATACATTGAAAAAGGCTTAAGGTGAGATGTGTTGGTAATGGTCTGAGCATTAAGATATGAGAAGACCAATGGATTCCAACATGGCCTAACTTTAAAATCCAATCTACAGGCCTCTAAAGTACATAATTGAGAAAATAAATGATAGACATCTAGGGTGTTGGAGAAAGGCTACCATTGCCTCTCAGTTCTCACATCAAGAATCATAAGCAATTCTAAGAATTTCATTAAGTAGATTTGAGAAGGGATAAAATAACACGACACTTAGACTTTTTAGGAAAATTAGTAATAAAATTAGTCTATAGAATAGCCTAATCTTCCCTGCCCAACTCTGAAGGTCCTATTGAGTAAATTTTGGAGTCTTAAAATCCCCCCCAAAGGTGACGATATTTTTATAGAAGGCTTGCTAAAATGCCTCATCACTTAAAGAAAATATTCAACATAAAAAGATAAAGCATAGCAATGCATGTCCTATTTGTAAAGTTAAACCAAAAACATGTTGGATTCTATCATGAATCCTAGATGCCACACATCACCTATAAGGGTGGATTTTACGGTCTTTAGGTTAGGGTTGACCCATCGGGCCTCATATCCTTAAACTGCCTATATACTCCTTTAAAAGGGAATCAAACTAGACGTAGTTCTACCAAAACAATCTAATCCATGGAGGTGCCGTTATTACATTTTTTAAGGATAGTCGATGCCTCCATCTTTCATGTGCAATGGAGCATGACCAAGTTAACCCCGGGATACAACCAAGCTTGGATCAAGTTTTGTTTCTTAACAAAATGCACTCTCCACAGAAACTATGATACCTCTCATACAAACTTACTATCCTTAATGATCAAATGCTCAAAAACAAGTAGCAAAACTCATCCAAATTTTATGAAAAGTTCAACAGAGTTTCTCCTAGGAAGGTGAAAATCATATGTCAAAACCGAGTCATGAAGACAAAGTTAACACTTTTAACTTAATATTTGATTTCTAAAAAACCACTAATCCCATGAATGATTTAAGCCTAGAGATTCAAATTATTACCTCCTACGAGGGCAATGAATCCAAGTGTTACAGGAACCTTAGGTCCAAAAATAGAAAAGAGATATCTTAGTGGGCGTTCATGACCACTCTAACCATGTTTGCTCCTCTCCTCTTTTTCTTATTCCTTTCTTTTATGGCTCTTCTTCTCTGTCACCTCACTAAATTGGTCTCAAACCCACATTTTGGTCTTTTTATAATAGGTTTTACCTACTCATATACGTGTCTTCATTTTGTTGAACATCAATCAGGTCTTCCATTCTCGATTGGACCTTTTTCAAATTGAATTGACACGCTTTGGTACAGACTTTATTGGTTCACAAGCTTTCTGACCTGTCCATGACTAAATTTAGCCTATCTATGATTGAACCAATTTGTGGATTAGTTCTAATTGCAAACCGAACTTTAATGGACCTTAGTCGCGAAACAGATCTTAGTCGTGATCCCTATCTCAAGGTGCTCCATTCAGTCACGAATTGGGCAAACTGACCCCGTTCAGTCGTGAGCCCAAGTAAGTCACCAAATATATCCTGTTACATACCATTTAGTAGTGACTAACCTAGATTCATTGAGAATTCATCTTGAACGTCAAAAATGAATCTTGCGACACTGTACTTAAGCCCGAGCCCATGCTCATGCATGCATGTGGACGAGGTGGTGCACCACCACTATAAGGGAGAGAGTTCTCTCAAAATATAAGAGGTAGGGGTGAGGGACTCCTTATATACTGCATTTGTTTTCCATTCCTAACTGTTGTGGGACTACACCAAAAAGCAATAATTTTTTTTTGAAAATTTTGAAAACAAAATGCTTGAAAACGGTTAAAATAGAGTTCCATTAAATCCTCCAAAACACCATCCATTTTCAACAAAACAATTTGGCATTACCTATTAGCATGCTTTTATGTGACAAGGGTTTGGTTCATTTCTCAGTTCTTCATCCTAGTGAAGATAGAAACATTTCTTTTGCAAACTAGTTCAAACATTTCCTTCTTAGAGATAAGACCTATAAGAACCACTACCTTATCAATAAGTTTAAATGGAAAACTATAAACAATATTATTTTTTAAAAGAAAATTTTGATTTCAATAGAATTTTAATTGATGTGAACAAGACAATGCTGGATCCCAAGGAATTTGAAGATTGTGGTGGCAAAAAAAAAAAAAAAAAGGTTAGGACATTATGGTGCCTCACATCCTCCCCAAAGGACTTTTTTTTCTAAAAGGATGTTCTGTATAGGATTTGGTGTTTAGGATGGTGTCTAGGACACCAGGGGACCTCATATAGAATACAATGGGTGGCTAATGGATTTTTTAAATATGGAATATGCATTTTATTCCTTATGACGTCTCATGGTGTCCTAGACACCATCTAGACACCAAATCATAGACAGATGTTAAAACAGGGTGTAGGTATCAGTGTAATACCCCATGTTGCACCTAAAGGGTAAAATATAAATTTTCTTTGAAAGGATACAATTGTATTTTCACATATTTTAGAAAGACCATAGGATGGTTTAAGAACTCTATGGACTAGTTTAGAAGTGTAGATCCGAAACATGAACTCAAACCTATCAAGTTTGAAAATCGTTTTAATTGCGTATTCGGGATCACTTTCCAGGTCTACCGACACCAATCACGACTTAATTATTAATCCATATACCCCTAGAAATCTTTTGAAGTATCATTTCCAACACAATAAACGGATTGCAAAAAGGAATTTCTTAGAGAAATATATGCCAATTTTATTAAAGGTTGCAAATCTGAAAATTCAGCATTTGTGACCCCGCAGACATGATCGGTCACGCTCAAGGGGAACACCTCTTGGGTGGTTGAAAAGACTGGCCATGACCTGTCACAAACCCTATGACCTATTAAAAAATTTGTGACCTATGTTTGTGGGTCACGAAATCTGGGCATTTTGGGGATTCTTTCTATTTGACCCCCACACATGTAGGACCTCATCTAGGATAACTCAAACTATATTTAGACTTCATTTAGGTCAGTTTTCTTCATTAGAACAAAGAGGGAAAGGCTTAGAGAGGCTAGAAAAACTCTTGAGTTAAGAGATAGAGGTTCTTCTCCAATTGGGTTGTTTCACTCCCAATTCCATAAATCTTCAAGATTAGCTCATTTTCTTACTAGATTTTTATGTTTTATCTAATTTATACTAGTTTTACATCATTTTATAAAGGATAGAGGAAAGGGAAAAGGAAGTTTTTGAGGATTTTGGAGTTTAAGCAAGGAGGAAAACCAATATTGTGAGTGTTCATACATGATGTGCTACTCCTTTGTTATTTTACTATTTTCTTCTTGTTTAATCCCTAAGTTGGTTGGTATTTTATTTTATTTATCACTTATTTGCTAAGTCTTTGAAGTTAGGTAAGTTTCTTTCATCCCAACACTAAATACATGGAAGATTAGTGAGTTCCTAAGTTGTTTGTTTTATTCCTCTGTTTTCTATACTCTCCTCCATTTTTTATTGTCATTTTGGATGATATTACAGATTTTCATCACTTATTACGAGACCTGTGTACGTTTGATGATTCTAATAAAATCTATGGAGTGACTTCTTTTATTATACCTTGGTGGAAGCGTTTATTTGTAAGAAATTTTGAATTTCATATGGATATCAGTAGATCTATTCATATTTGGGTACGTTTCAAGTAAGATTTACTCATTTCCTTGCTCGACCGCCATAGATTCATTGGAATCCTAAGTTTTTTTCAATGATTGATATAATAAGGTTAGATCCTTGTGAAATTTAAAGGGGAAAATGACTACTATCATTTATGCTTAATGTTTATCTAGATTTCCCTATATTTAAGATTTCTATTCACATTATTATTGTTAGTTGGTAATCTCTTATTTAAGTTGATTTGCTCATAGCTTTGTTGTTTATCCTATTTCATGTGTTAGTGAGCCACTAATGCTATTCATATGTTTATTACTTGATTGTCTCCACTTACATTTGATCCAATGAGCTCCACATTAGCATCATTGCATCCACATGACTTGTTTGTGACTTTTATGCTATTGTTAGTTTTGTAAAGTTAGAAGAATTCTGAGCATTTGGTTTTTGTATGAGTATGAACTACTACTTTTCGTTTAGTTTAAACCTGAGCATTATATAGTTTCATAAATAAGTTTTATTACATGGACATCTCTTACATTGTATTCTTATAAAGTTAAATATTACTCTATATATGCATGAATTTTAAAGTACCATTCAAATTATTAGGATTTTGTTTTAGACTCAATTACTAGGTGAAATTAATAGGTGAAAACGGCACTAGTTTCCCACTAACCTTTGATGCATTGGGAGATTTTTGTGGGCTAACCCTTGATGCCCTAGGAGATGTTTTGAGGCTAACTTTGACGCTCTAGAGCATTTTTGGGGGTTATATTAATCTTATGACCCTATTTTAGATACCTAATCACCGAGTCACATTAATAGGTGAAGACATTGTCCACTAACCCTTGATGCCTTAGGGGATTTTTGCGGGCTAACCCTTAACGCCCTGGAGGATTTTTGCAAGCTATATTGATCTTATGACCTCATTTTTGGACCCAATCACCAGGTAACATTAATAGGTGAAAACGACACTAGTTGTCCACCATTTTGTTTGAGATTTCAACTCTATTAGGGACCTTACATGGGTCTTATGAGATTTCACTTTTGTTGAGGACCTTATATGGGTTATATGATTCCAGTTTTGTTAGAGGCTCTATGTGGGCTAGTATGCTGGATTTGTTACAAGGTGTTTTGATGATATTTGGTTTAGGAACCCTACATGAGTTGAGTTGTTTTGATTTGAGGTGAGTTTTGTTAGAAACCTTTCATGGATTACATGAGTCTGAGAGCTGAATTAGACTTATATGAGCATGCATATGTTTTAGAATCTATTAGCTAAAGCAACTTATTTGAGAGGCGTTAAGGTCTATTAATGTATGAGTATTTTGTAACGAACATCTCATTGCATGTACACTTTCCTTATGAGCTACACATTATTTATTTCAGTTATGAGTTTTTGTTGATTGAGTTTTTACACTTTTAACACCTTTACTAGATTCTTATCATTGTTACACTTAGATAGACTCTTATATGTATTACAGTGTTCCGATTTAATATCGATCTTACTCATGCATATTTGATTTATTACGTAGGACATTATATATGTTCTCTCACGAACTTTATAGCTTACACATGTTTTTACTATCATTTCAGGTGTCACTTCGTAATATGATTCCTTGCATGTTTTGTCCAAGTTGACACTTTGGAATGAGATGAATGTCTCTTTACTTTCTTTATGATTAGTCTCATTTTCTAGCACTTTCATGTATGAGACATGATTATGTTTAGACATGATTTATTTTAGTTAGCATGTTTTTATGTGAGGAGACAAACGTAATGTAACCTACTAGACAACCCTGGTTATAACACGATTGAGATACTTATGGTTATGTTCAATTGTATGGTCTAAGATTTGTATTTTCTTGTTATGGAAGTTTTAGAGACTTTTAGTTTATTCCGTTGCATAGTTTAAAATACATGATGATATATTTCACTACACTTGACGATGATGAATATTTTTTTACGTTATATTTTCGCTGTGAATGTGTTGATAGTTGAGGATGCTAATTGGATAAAAGAAATAGAAAAAAAAATACGTTACAATTTGTAAGTAAGTAAGAAACCTCTTCCACAAGGAAAAGGTAGTGTCACACTCTGAGATTCATGGCATTGTGCACGTATGCTTTCTATATTATACCCTGATATTTGTATGCAGGTTTCGGGGCATAACAATCAGGACCGTGGTTTGTGATGAAAATGGGGGAACCATATCCTCTATGCCAAGTGACACAGTATACCAAGACACAAGGGTGTAAGGCTCATACACTTTTTTCATGGGGCCCACCCCCCTTGTGCCTTGGTGTACTGTGCCACTTGGCATAGAGGATATGGCTCCGAAAATGGATACCTCATTTTGGCTAGAGCGGAAAGTCAACCGTGGGTTTCAGTGTTGGTTGCAGAGTGCCAAGTAGCACTCCTAGCTATGCGGCTGATCGTCTCTTTAAAGGGGAAAAATCATAGCACATTCATAAAATAAATAATAAAAAGGTTATTGATTGTCTTAATGGCCATGCTAACAATGATCTGGTGGAAATTAATTGTATTTTGCATGATATTAAATCTGTGAGTGTAATTTTTATGGATAAAATCTTTTCCCGTATCTGAAGATTAGCTAATGGGATTGCCAATGGTATAGCCAAGTGTAAATTTCACACTTCCTCGGCTTGAACTTGGACTTCCAGTCCTCTTTGTCGGCTCGCAAGGGTTATAAAAAAGGATGTCACTCTTCCCCGGGTGGTATGCTGCAAAACTACCTTGCAAAATAAATAAATAAATATAAAATTAATTAATTAAGTAATTAAAAGAAAAAAAAGAAAAGAAGAGAGTACCTTCATGTGCGGTGAGGCTTTTCTATGCTCAGCGTATGCAAACGCCTAGGTCAATCGGGGCCACATCAGTGTCAGAAGTGTTTTCACATTCTCCCAAAAAGTGAAAATCACTTTTCGGTGCTGATGTTTTCACCCGCTTGACCATCGGTGGATGCAGCGCAGACTAGGGGTCGACGTATAAAATCCTCACCGGTTCACGTGAGGCTACATTCTACCCTCGTTGGAACATCAACTTTAACCCAACCTTAAATGCTCATTGTTAACAGTAGTCCAATATGGTTTTTTTTTTTTCCAAATTAACTTGTATCTGGCTTGAAATAGCTTAATATATATATTTGTTAATGGCTGGATCAAATTTTGAGATTTTTTGTGATTTCTTTAATTATTATTATTATTATTTTTGGTAGGTAATGATAAATGGCCAACCATAATTTTTGGGCGCTCAAGATTTAGTACAACCCCTTAATATACGAACAAGGTTAGCCCGGCATCAGGGGCAAACACATCAACACCAAAAAAAGTGAAAAGCACCCTGAAAAAGTGTAAATCACTTTTTTCGATGCCTATGTGTCTGCCCCTGATGCCAGACAGACCTTGTTTGTCACACCAAATCCGAGGCATAATTTGGGTCGATTCAAGTTTAACAGTCATTACCACCTTATATGCAAATAAATATACTTTTATCATGTGTCTCAATTATTGTTTTTTTTTCTTTCTTTTCCGCATGTCTGTATGCGGTATGGTCAGCGAGGATGTTACTTAATTTTTGTGAAGGGGTGTAGATTTCATTGTTTTGATGGAGTCCTTAATCGTAGTTAGCATAAAAGGTGGAAAGGATTCAAGCAGTTGAGGTCGTCTCCTGTTCACAAATAATCTTGTGGCTTTAGGAGATGTACACACACCCTAAAAGGTAAAAATCACAACTTTTTTTGGGTATGTGTATGTCTCCTAAGCCCACAACATTATTTGTTGACAAGAGACGATCCTTTTGGGAATTCCAAAAACGGAAACAACCAACTTTTTTTTTTGTTGCTTAGAGTAGGATGGTTTAACTTGTTTAGAGGAAAACCCATTCTAAATGAACATAAGAAATGTCTCAAACGGGCTTCTTGTGAAACATCTATTCTTGTGCCATGCTGGTTTCCTAGTATCTATGCCATATAAGAATCTTCTGAATGCATATATGTTTCACTTGTGACCAACAGCTGACAGGCTCTAGAATAATGATAAAATGCTAGAGAGAATTTTACCCCATTAACATGTCGCACAAATTGTGACTGACTGCCATTTTATGGATGGAATTGAACCTGTGACCTCTCATAACAAGAGAAGGGATGTCGCAACACTAGTCTAAAAAGGCTTCGGCTCTTCCAAATTGAGTAAATGTGCTTTGATCCCTTATACTTATTTCTTTAATATAAGGCCGAGAAGGTAAATATGATGTTGTCCAGTAGGTCATGTTGGTTATCTCACATCACATACTATGATCATTGGCCAAAAGTCACTCCGCTCTAAAAAAGTAAGAGAGCCTGCCCTAAAAAAATAACAGCTGTACTAAAGAAATGAAATTTCAACATTAGGTGAGAGTTTTAATACACATGTTGCCTTGTAGACTTAAATGTGGGCCCATTTTAGTACAACTGTTGTTTTTTTAGGGCAGTTTCCGTTTAATGTTATTTAAGCTTGTTGCAGAGGATTTGTTCTCAAAAAATAAAACAAAGGATCCACTCATGCAAGCCAACTCAATATCCTTGTATAAAACTATAAAGGAAAGGCAACCACAGATTGAAAAAATAAAATAAAATAAAATAAAATAAAAAGGTTCTAGATTGTTGCCCGTTGCAAGTTAAAGACAAAGGGAACCTGTATGATCAACATTTCTTAATTAACATTAAGAAGATCAAATTGAAGGAATGTCTTTGACTTGTTAACAAGGTTTGTGTAGGTCATGGTAGCATGGCTTACATATTATTCTTTTTTCTTACTAAGTCGTAGTCTTGGCGAAAAATTGATCAATTAAATACTGCTTTAATCAAGCAGCTATTGGCTCTAGTGGCGTAGTTAAAGGGCTGCACAATTATTCATGCCATGATGCTCATGCATTAGTTCCAATAAAAAAAATGTTTGGGTTTGGCCTAGGGCTGCAAACACATTGGATTTTTAATTGATCCAATGCCTACTCATTCTGCTTAAGGTGAATATGGATTAATGTAGATCCACCTAAATTAAATCTCCAGTCTATTTAAGATTATTTAGGATATATCTGATTACAAATATGGATCTATATTGATCCACTCTGCTAAATATCCAAATCTATTAACTATTTTTATTTAATCGATGGTTATAAATTATTAGATATACTATGATATTGTAATAAATGAGAAGTTGTTCTGTGTCTGATATCTGAATAAATAAACAGTTACAAATATAAATCATGTTTTAAAATAGCCCAATATTTATTCGGATTTGAAGATCTGATTAATCATAATGACGTTTCATATTGAGTCCATTGCGTTTGGATTCATGGAATTGGAATTGGCTTTGGAATTCCAATTCTATAAAATTGAAAACCACATAACTGAATTTTGTGGATTCAGAATTCTACCATATATACATATGGATGCATAACTATTCAAAAATATGGATTAGCCCCTTGTTTGCTCTCCGCCTAGTGGGTGGGCTTGAGATTCTATAACCCATCACTAAGGACTCTCAAGTTGCACAAGTTGGGCCCCAAAGCTTTGCATTCATTGTGTTCGGATTTTTGTATAACCTTTAGTTCTTTGATAATTGTTATAAAAACATTATGTCTACTATTGTCAAGTTTTTAATGCAATTTATCCACTATGAAGATCACTCAGGGAGAGAAACTATTTTTATTTATAAGTTAGATTTTCCACTCAGGGATATTTTGGTTAATTAATAAAACAACATAAGACATTTTGGATACTTTGTGTAGAAAAAATTTCTTACAATTGCTTGAGAGGGGAGGGATTTTAGTCATTTGAATAGACCTGAAACATAGATAAAATGAGCTAGATTTTTCACTGTGTAGCATTTTAGTTAATTAATAAAATAACATAAGACATTTTGGATATTTCATGTGTTAAAAAAACTCCTCACAGTTGCTTGAGGGAGGAGAGCATTTTAGTTATTTAAATAGTCCTCAAGCATTAGTGAATGCATTTTCATCAAGCACTGTTTCATAAAAAAGGAATTGGAAAAAACAGCCTATGGTTGTTATCTCAATTCTATTGATTTTGGGCTTCAATTCAACATTCTAATTCCATGGGAAATTTACCTAAACCCATTTCCATAATTTAAAATCAACCCCAAACAACGAAAATGGATTTGGGTACCCCCAATTCCATTTCCACTCTTCCAATTCCTTAAATCCAAATGCACCCCAAGTGTATCATGAAGCCAGGCTGGGTAGGTTATTATCCGACCAAAGGTTGGTCTGAGCCTCGGGTAGGTATAGTGTTGCCATGGGTTAAGATTGAGGGAGGATTGTGTCCGTTTCCCCCTTGTATGCTAACTTCCGGTGGAGGACAAGGGGGCGGACACATCAGTGCCGAAAGCGATTTACACAATTTTTTGTTTGGGGGGGGTGTAAATCACTTCCAGCGCTGATGTACCCACTCCCTTGACCCCCAGCGGAGGTTAGTGTACAAGGGGAAGCGGACACAATCCTCTTCGGTTAAGATCAGGCCAAATAGAACCTGGCTCATTGCCACCCCTTCTCTTGCTTGATGTTAAGACTGGATAGAAGCTAATGCACACCATGCAGAGCTCATAATCAGTGAAGTTTGGCACCAGTTAATTCACCTTCAACCTGGGCTGTTAGTGACTTGCCCTTGGGCCCCTGTCATGTCATGGTGAGGAGCTGCTTTGCACTTGCATGGACACAATAATTGATTCAAAGTAGAGCTAGACGATAGGAAGTTGGGGAGCAGTGTCGTGGCCCAGTCCAGAAGCCGTTGATACCGTACTAGTTTTCAGTGTCCATGTCTAAGTGAGGTTGGTTTAGATCTCAAGAGACTGTTGCCCCACTTTGCTTCCTATGGGTTGCAATGGTGGAAGTGGAAGAGGTGGTACTTTGTTAGAGAAATTTTGTTGTTGTTGGTAATCGTTATGGTTGTTTTTTTACCATCTGTTATATTGAATTTCAAAACAATCAACCGTTTGGTTGGTTGATTGTGGGCTTTGCACCATACCCTTTAGCCTCCTTAGGCCAAAGGGAAAGGAATGCCATTTCATTCATAAGGCACATCAAACTTCTTTCTTCTATTCTCATATTTTTTGTTTCACTTTTGTTAGAATAATCTCTTTTTATGTTTTCTGGGTGAAAAGCTCAAATGTTCAAGGGTTGGTCTTCAGTGCTGCAAACTACCGACCTACAACTATAACCAAAGGTTGAGTCTGTTTTATCTTGGAGATAAATTTACTAGACTCGAAATGTTTGATTTTTTGAAAAAAGAAATAGAGTAGGAGGTGAATATTGTCTCAAAGACAGCATGATTGACTTGGGCATTCTTATTTCCTCTTCAACATAGGATTCATCTACATACTATCCCTGGTTAAAAAAAAGGGAGCAACATTTTAAGCTAAATTAGCCCGTGTACAATAGATTTCACTACCGGTGAGCTGCTAACATGCACACACTACCAGTGAACTGCATCACCTGGGTGACCTGAGTCATCATTCATGGAGTGAGGTAGACACTATCATGCAGGGTGGGGACATGGACCAAACTTACCAAATTAGTTTTCGTGCTTGGCCAGCTCTAGGCAGGCCTTTCATTCCACCCATTAGCCAGGGGTGGCAGTGTAGGGCTGTTCATATGAATCATGTAGGACCCAAGCACAGTCATTGCTCATTCAAAAGCTTACACTTAGCCCAACATTAATTATGAGCCAAATTGATAAAAGCCTGTGTATCTGGCCTTGCCAGCCTAGGCCCTTTTCTCTGAGCATATAAAGCAAAGCAATCATACACCCCCCCCCCCCAACGGGGGTACTTTTAAATGACATAATGTTCCCCAGAGCCAATGGCTTGGATTCCTCTCATAATGGAGAATTTTCTTATTATGTCATTTTCCCTTAAGCCAACTGCATTGGTGGAACCTGAAAATACATTTGAATTGCTTGCAGGTGTTGTGCTCATGTTCTAAGTTCAAATGCAATAATCTTTTTTAGTTTACATGGACCTCTGATTCAGTTATTAATTGAAAATAAGTTAATCATCATTGGGTCAAGACTTGAAAGATTATCTTTTTCTTTTTTCCTTCTTTTTATTTGTTTAATTTGTGAAAACTAGCTTTTCATAGATTGTGTTTATTTATCAACTATATATACAGTGGGGTGTTGAAACTCTTTTGAGGTCTTATTTCACACTAACACGAAGGGTTCTGGAGTCATTGGTTTGCAATGCAGTTTCCTTGTGATTGCGACCATTTGTTGGAATCCAAATCCATGGTTTCTATTTCCTTTTAGTATAAATTGATTACTGAACATAATTTGCTTTTCAAGGTGTAAATGAATTAACAGGATCAATAACTTTTAGGCATTTTTTGTCTTTCAACTCAGTCTGTTAGTTAAATTATTTATATACTTTTTCCAATAATAATTCTTTATCTACAATTTTTTAAGATTTCTATGATTTATCTCATTTTAATTGTCTTAGATTTTGAATAAAATGAGGAATCACGAGGTTCAAACCTTACCTCTTATGAATTTAATGGCCTTGGTGCCTCACATCACACCTTTGCCTTTTCAAACACTGGATAAAACTAGTAACCTTGTGTTTGTCGTGCAGCTATTGAGCTAAGGCCATTGTACTAAATGCCCAGCCTGAGGGGTTTCCTAGATTGAGAAAGAGAGAAAAGAGGAAGAAGTGAAGGGAAGAGTAAATACTATACATGAAAAATATAAGGAGGTGAGTAATGGATTTTTATGCTAAATTATTCATGTGCAAACCCGAACTAAGCTGGTGGTCTTTTTTTCTTTGGGACTGAAGTCATGGCTGCCTTGCATTACAGTAACTTGAAGTATTGAATCTCATCCTTCTTTTGGGGGGTAAGCAAATGAATCCACTTGCTTGAGCAGTTGAGCCCATGGAATTATAATCTTCTTCTGGTAGAAATGTGGTTTATCTAGGAACTCCACAATTAAGAGGCATAATACAGTGATTTACCATATGGAAATCCTCCTTAAAAAGTTTAATCCAAATAATAATTAGACTATACATCACAACAATTCATCTCTTCAATATCTTCGCAGGTCTTACAATCTTTTCAAGGTAAGGAGCCACAACAACAATCTTAAGCACTTCAGGAAAACAGAATCAAAAGTGGTGTGCAGAGCATCCATGTACAGGACCAAACAGAACGCTCTTCAAGCAGAAGACAGGAGTAAAGGCAGGACATGTCTTGAACTTTGAACCTCTTAATGCAGGCCGCCTCACTTTGTTGGTTTAGGAGATTCAAGGAAAGCTTGCACTTATGTCAGCATGGACTAAAGATAAGGAAAAGATGCACAAACACTTTGAACTGAATAATGCATTATTGATCAACTGGCAACAGAAGAATCAGTTAGTTTGAAATCTTTAATGTGTCACATTAACTGTTGGTGAAGAACATGGCAATTCCAAGTACCAAGTCATACCAGCCAAGGTAAATAACTTAACACCAAGAAACTAACTCAAGTATCGAAGGATATGACCTTTCCATCTTAGATATGGATTTGGGCAAACTCCCCTGGATTCCAAAAGTAAGAAAACATATTTTTGAATTAAACAAATGGTATCATTGCGATGAAAAGGAAACGTTTGAGATGTATTAAAAAGGTTTAATCATTTAACCTGTCAGGAAAGAAAAAGACTAAATGACTTAATGTTGAGCCTTGTTTACATGGCTTTTGTATTCAACCTAAACCCAGATTGGTCGCAGTCATTTACACAAACCAATTTGAAATGGCATTGTCTCTCAAGTGTCAAATATTCATAAATTTATGTAGGGATTTTGTTAACCTGTTGGTTTAAGGATTTGTTAAGTGCTGTAATATTTGTTGACTCAAGCCATTAAGATTGGAAGAATAATAAATCTAAAGATCAGATATTATTCTCCTTGCTGCAAACAAAATTTTCTACATATCTATTCATTTTGATCCAATTGACATCACCGAAGGGCATGCCTACACAAATGGATGGCAGGTGGCCCAACTAAAAAATGAAATGAGATAATGATATTAATACCAAGGGCAAGGTGGGATAAGGAATTATGAACTTGTTGGAAGGTTGAGGAAATGCAGGGGTAGATGGGTACAGAAGAGCATGTTACATCTTTTCCTCAGTGGAGTAGGGGTGAATGGATGCAGAGTCCATTTCCCATATCTTGAGTGAGGTGCTGATGCTGGCCCCAGTAGCATTGTTGAAAAGGAAGAGTCGGGCTGCTCCATCTAATGCCTTTGTTGGATACACTCGCGATGATATGCATGTCCTCCCACCTTGAGCATAGCTTTCCACTATTGAATGATCAACCTAGATAGCCATCCATCCCAAGATATCAATTTTGATGATATTAAGAATTAAGAAAATGCAATTAGCCAGCATAATTGTAATGACTAATAACAGATATTCTGATAGATCCAACACAGATGTGGTGTATTGCCAGGACTGATTTTGAATCCAACTGTTAGAGAAGATGCTCAACAGTTGATGCTTTAGTTACTAAATGAAACCAAGCAACTTACCAGTATTCTCATAGATAATTTTTCACCATCAAGTACAGGAACTGTGCTTCCATAAACCTGTTTACCGACATCGGTGGCCTTAGAAGACCTGCATGAAACAGATAATTCCATATTTTTCTTTTAGCTTCAATCACCATTTGTCATTTAACTATAAATTTGATAAGTGAAGAGAAGCCTGAACTACTATCAAGTTTCAACTAACTTTTATACATGCGCATGATATATTTAATAATTGATCCAGAATTTGAAATGTTATGACTCATCATTGGAGGAGCCAATTGCGAAAATCATACTACACAGCCCATCTTAACTATCCAATTTAGAATCAAACCACAGATAGCTAAGGAAATGCAGGTGAGTGACTAATATTTAAAAAAGAATGGATCGTAACAGCCTAAAGGTCCAAGTATAGGCAATAGAGTTCATCGAACTTGGTGAAGCCTTCCTAAGGAAATTTGAGATAAGTTTCCAATAATAAGAAAATTGTGAGAATCATGGTAAGAAGATAAGGAACATACCTTGATTCGTCGCTGCAGAAGAAAGTCTTGATATTGCCATCAGTACCCTTAGCTAGGTAGAAGTACACAGGTGTCTGCTCTGAGAGGCTATCATCTGCAAGGACCAACAAACCAAATGGTCCCAATGCACCCCTACTGGCAGCTCCACCACTGGTGGTGCAGTTGTAACCTACATCGGCTTCAATTGTCCCCTCCAAAGCCTCCTTATCTATCTCAAACTCGGCAGTTATGTCCAACTGTTAACATCACCAACAAATCTCCATGTAAAATAACAATTGTTACCAAATTGCCAAAACCTTACCAAAGAAAATCATATCTACCTGTGTTGCCCTGCCAATGTCAAGCGGCACTACTGATCCGGATCCAACCTTCACTTTGACAAAATCTGTACCGTTCAATCTCAAGCTCTCAACCTCCTCCACTGGCCATTGAAGTATATTGCTCCCAGTCTTCTTGTCGAACGATACTACTCTTGGAATGCCCTACAAAATAAGATGAACACAGAGATTAAGTGTGTTATCATTGTTTAAAACAGGGGAACTGTTGTACTAGTGTCCCATATCCCCCATGAATTTTAGTCTGCTGATGAGATTAAGAGTTATTACTCCAGCAGGATTGAGACTTATGCTCTATCAGGCCTTGCATTACAATCTTATTTTGTATTTTCCCAATCTTCCCATATAGTTCTGGATTTTTAATCATCTTCGCTCATGAACATAGTTTCTAACCCAATGACCCAAGTGAATTCTGTGTTTTTTATAGTGTGTTGTTCTCCTCTTCAGTTTCCTTTCACCCCTAAATTCACATTTCCATCAACCCAGTGCATTACAGTTCTTTCAAAACAAAAATAATACCTGAATGGATGCCCATCCTTTCTCTATGTCGGCATTCTCGCTGTCAGTCTCTCCAATCCAACCCCACAAAATCCTCCTCTCCTTGTTCTGATCATAAAAAGTCTTTGAAGCATAGTATTTTCCGTAATCATACCGCAAACCGATACCGACATCCTTCTCTGGATTATCCGGTGTCCATGTTCCATTCTCCTGATCATAAGTTCCAAGAGCATAGTAATCATGCTTGTCATCATCGAGACTGGCCTTGAGTACATGCTTCACTTCAGGCCCATTAACCGAAGTGTCCAAGCCATTCTCCTCAGTTGTGGACACAGGATAGAAGTCAACACATTCCCACATGCCGGTGCCGGGAACGGCATGGAGCATTCCATCCAATAGCTCATAACTAATAAAGTCCTTCGTCTGGTAGACAAGGGAGATGCCAGTAGTATTAACCTTGGACCCAATTGTGATCTGCCAAGCCCCATCCGGTGTGAACCATGCGGTTGTGGGATCTCGGAAGTCCAAGGAGCCAATGCCAGGAGGTGGGACAAGCACCGGGTTGCTGGAATACTTTACCCAATTGATGAGGAGAGGATCAGAGGGGTCGGCCGGGTAGGCGAGGTTCTGCACCTGTACTGACTCATTGGTAGATCCAGTGTAGAGCATGACAAGGCTGCCGTCTGGGAGGAGAGTGGCGGAGCCTGTCCAGACGCCATTGCTGTCATACCAGCGATCGGGAACCATGGCCAAGGGGAGGTAGAGCCAGTTGATCAGGTCCTTTGACACAGCATGTCCCCATGTTATGTTACCCCAGACTGCACTGTCCGGGTTGTACTGGTAGAAGAGATGGTACCACCCCTTGTGGAACAATGGACCTGCAACAACATTTCAAATTTCTCCCATCAACGTTCAGAAAATTCGAAATCCATGGAAGCCGGGCGCAAAACTTATGGGCGTACGTTAGATTTCATACATCCACTTTTGCTAACATGCGCCATGTTTCACTTTTTTTAAAAGCAAATAAACTTTTTTTTTTTTTTTTGGGTAATTATTAAAGCAAAGAATGAAAGTCACACATTATAGAATCAAATCTTCATCCTGTTTTTTTATTTTTTTATTTTTTCAGCTAAAAGAAAGAAAAATAAAGTTGATTTGAACCAACCAGTCAATGATCTTAACTGTTGATCTACTGACTTCTTTAAAATTGAAGATGTATTTTTAAAAATTTATATTGAAGTGAACAAAAACAAAAGAGGAGGAAGAGAGAATTTGTTGAGGAAACTTACCATTAGGATCTGTAGTTGAAGAAAAAAACAGATTCCCCCGTCAGATTAACCGCATAAAAACAGTAAAATTGGATCAGTACAAGGCAGGTATAAAGTTTGAAAAGATTTCAAGAAGATGGGTATTGGGTAATTGAGAAACCTTCCATCTTTTACCAAAAAAGAAAAAAAATCAAAGAGAAAATAAGAGGGTTCATGATACCTACCATTCATCCAGTTCTTCTCAGGTTGGAAGTGGTAGGCAGTTCTCTGCCAGGACAACATAGCGTTGCTCCATGGATACGAAAAATCATTGCCGGAAAACAGCTGGAATGTTTTCTCCGACACCCCTTGCGAGACCCCTCGAGACACTGGCTGAATAATTTCCGGTGATGTCGATGTCAACGATGATCTAACGCTTTCCACTTCTGATGGGTTTTCCGATCTCTGGCTACCCATCAATACCATCACCAAAGCTAGAAATAGGACCCCAGATAAGATCAAGGAGAAAATCTTCATGGGTCTCCGGCAACTCGCCGGAATCTCGGGTTGTGCCTCTTCATCCGGCAGAGGAGCGTAAGAACATGGGACAACGTGCTCCATATTAGGAAAGTTGCAGAAAGGATTACTTTCCATGGTGGTGGAGATTATGGAGGTGGTGTATGATCAGGACATAAATAGAGAGAGAGAGAGAGAGAGATGCCTGGGCTGCTGGGGCGTTTTAATTAAATTAATGGAAGGTCGTGTCACGTGGGTTTGTAGGTAAGAATTTTTCAGACACAGGGGTTGTCTGTCAGATTCCGATTTGCCATTGATGAATCTCTCTGGACGGCTCTGTGAGCGCTGTGAATTTCTGATGGTTGGTTTTCCAGCTTGGTTGGAACAAAAAGCGAGAGAGAGAGAGAGAACCACAACTTCCTAAAAATATAACACGGGCTGGATTTTTAAACCGTTGATTGGTATGGGGAGATGTTAGGTGGGGTATACCTGTGAGGTAAATTCCAATCCAACCTTAGAAAAGAGAACCCCTCTCGACTCCATGAATTAGAAACCTTCCTTGTAACAAGAGAAAGAAGCAAAATTTAGCAAGTTTCTAATAAGGGATGAGGAGCCAATTTTGACCCAAAACTCAGCTTCAACATATTATGATTTTAACCCCCAGGATTCTCTCCAGAATGTCAATGTTCCTGCATCGTTCAAAAGATTTTAATGATTGACATGTGGCAAAATAATAAACAAAATTTGTTGAGTTTTTTAGATACAGATTAACCACCAAAATCTTCTGAACTTTAAAAATCTGGAGACAATCTCAAGTGGATTTTAACGGTCTGATAAGGAAGTCTTTCCTTAGCCCTTCAAAGGATTAGATGGTTGGGATTGATGAACCAGTTGGAAACAAACCAAGTTTTTCTTGGGCCCAGCCCCAACAGATCAGATTCTCACTTGGCCCTGTCACATCATGCCATGTCATGGTTTTTCGGCATACACGCCAAACAAAGAACCCACACACACTCCCTTCCCATTGATCTATTCATACAAGTCATGTCAGGCCACAAGTCATAGCATTGAATATAAATGGGGGTTTCATTTGACAGTCACCTGTAATTAAATCATTTCATATGAAATTCTCAAGACATTTGTAACCACAAGGATGATTCAAAATGAACTCATTTAGATTTGTGGTGATTTGTACTTGATAAATTAAACCCTTTCATTTTAGAGACTTTATTTCTAATTTTTGTTAACAAGTCAGTATAAATTTAAATGAGTTCATTATAAAACATCACCTCATGGTTATAAATGCCTTGAGAATTTAAAATAAAATGACTACAATACAAGTGATGTTAAGCAAGTAATAAATAATCTTGAATTTCCATTCCAATGTAAGACTATAAGAATATAATGCAAAACCCTTATTTTTAAAACAATGTTCTAGATGGTGTCTTGGACACCAGGAGACGACATGTGGAGGAAAATGATAGGGTAAGACAAAATTTCAAATTCCCACTCATTTTCTTCCACTTATCATCCCCCGGCGTCCAATACATCATCCTGGTCACCAAATCCTGAACAGAGCATTTGCTGTTTTTTTTTCCCAGCAGATCGTCAAAGAGAGGAGGTAAGCCTGTGGAGAACCCGACGATCACATGTCTTTGGTTGGTGGGTGGTGGGGTTGTGATTTCAAAGACCGAGATATGGCCATATGGGCCACCCTCAATCATCCACCCATTGGGCCCTCTTCGTGCGACTTGTAACCTTTAGTAATCCTGACTACATTCAAGTCACTTCTGGAATACTTGCATGTGCTGTATCCACTTCTGCACGTTCAGATCAGCAATCAAATATGTGGTGTGCGTAGAAATAGATCTTGGATTTTGCGAAACCATACTGTGTTTATGTGATTTTGGTTTGTCTTCGTGTCCGAGTGTTAATAATTTAATAAAAACGTCCCATGTTTTGCCTGTATCACCGTGTGTTGCGCACTAATGCTTGTGCATGTCTTTGCACATGCAAGTTAGCAGTGGTTATCGGTAGCTTCACATGCATTACCACTTTTCATCCAATTCGTTTGGATTTTAAATCTCTTATCCAGCTGGGTGGGTTGGATTATATATAATGTCCAGAACCTCCCTTATTGGCTGCCACTCTCACTTCAAACCTTGCTTCTATGGCTAAGGAGCATGCCCTTAGTTGAACTTTGCTTGCATAAAATCAAGAGAAGGCACTTCTAATCTACTTAACGAAGCTAAAGAGAAACAAAAATAAAAAAATAAAAAAGAAGATGAAGAAGAAAACAATGCTAAAGATGTTGTTCTTGTACATGTTTGGTAAGAAGAGGAAGAAACCGGTAAGGAAAAAAATTTATTTGGTACAATTACTTTGTAAATTAATTTTTTGAGTTAATTTATTGACAATAAATGTTTTCATTGGTAAATTTTTATAGAGGAATTTCATGGAAATATAATTTTATGTTTTGATGAAGTTTTAAGGATTTATTGATACAATAGAGTTTATACAAGGCATTAAAATAAATGAAAAACAAATTCATGTAGATGGAGGATGATGAGTGGTACGACATGAGATGAGGGTAATCAAGACAATTTATTTATCTTTCAAATAACAAATTATTTAACGTTATGGATGAGGGATGAATATTCAATACCAATTTTACGAGCAAAGTGGAAGAAACTCTACATTAGAAAGAGTCTCACTAACAAGTTATATTTAAGGTGTCAATTATATGGTTTAAAAAAGTGAGCAATTGGAACACTTAAATGTGTTCAAATATCTCTTTAATCAATTACATAAAATTAATGTTATGGTGGATGAAGAAGATAATGCCTTATTATATTTACATCTTAATTATCATGACAACTTGGTGACAAAGTTTTTGTTCAAGAAGCATATAATAAGCTTAGAGTACATTATAACATCACTTTTATCTAACAAGATTTGGATGAGATCAAATTTTGAAAGAGGTTAAGATTTTTGATTGGTTGGTTGCATGCAGAATCACAAGAAAAAGTCATTTATGAGTGGGTCTAAGAATATTAGATTTAGGTCTAAGTGTAGAGGAAATGGTAAGATATACAAAAAATATGGTCATATTAAGAATTGTTTGGAACATGCTTACAAGAAGAATGTGACAGTCCTTATACATCAGTGGTAGAAAAAATAAGAGGGCATATGTTGGTGACATTCTTATGCTCTCCAAAGATATGAGTTTTATTTTTCTTCTTCTTCATCCAGTAGATATTAGATTTAGAATACTTTTTTCATATATACTTTAAGAAAACAAAAAAAAATCTTGTCTCCTTAAGTGATAGGTCCATTTATACATTATAGGCATTTTGGATAGTAAAAATCAAGTAATTTGATGGAGTAGTTGACACTTTGAGTGGTGTGACATTATTTCAAAGATGCGAATGAATCTAATATCACTAAATCGATTGGACTCCAAAATTTGTTAGTATTCAGATGTAGTTGAAGCCATAAATATGATATAACTATTTGGTCTTAATGAAGAAAAAAATGTGATAATTTATATCATCTAATGGAGAGTACGTTGATTAATTTATTCATTTAGCCTTGATGGGGAGTTAGAAACAAGGTGCATGGATTAAGAAGTGTTTATGCATAGTCTCGTTCATAATTGGAGCAAAGACAAATGTACGTACAGATGGTAGACAATGGTGATATAGTTCATGTGATTAGAATGAATGGATCAAAGTCCCTCTTTAAAAGTTGGCTAAGTTGACTTGGGGCAACTACATCTGTACATTAGCCTTATCATGATCAGGTAAAAAGGAATTAGAAATGGATTAATTTGATTGTATGTGTAGGTGGTTCTTTAAAGCTAATGTTATTGTGGTGATAAAAAAAAAAAGTTATTTGATTTGGGCTTCAAGGTGAAGACGCATTCCAGTCTTGGATGATGCTGAGTTCACCAAAGAAGACAAGTGGAGAGTTATCTCTAGGGTGGCTGGGGAATGTGTGCATGTCACATGTTTTATGTCTTGTCAAAGATACAATGGAGTAGATTGCAGCATGATATCTTCAAGGTAGCTATAAAATTAGCTTTGATTTGGAGTTCAAGGTGAAGATGCATTACATTCATAGATGATGCTCAGTTCACCAAGAAAGACAAGTGGAGGGTTATCATCAAGGCGGTTTGGGAATGTGTACATGTCACATGTTTTATATCTTGGCAAAAATACAGTTGAAAAGATTATAACATGACATCTTCAAGGTAGTTGTGAAATAAGACAAGGTAAAGATTATTATGTTTGCATCTTATTTCTTAGCAATCCAATGGATGATATTTGAACTTCTATTTTATAAGTTGTTTATAATTAAAGCGTCATTTTCTTATAAGAATAGAGATGTGAGAATACTCTGCATCTAAAAGGGTTTTATCAAAAGAGGGAAAAAGGTGGTTGCTTTGGATTTTCTTTTATAGGGTTTTCTCTTTAAATGGAACAAAGAGACTATGGATTCTTTTATACCAAGAAAACAAGTTCTGTTTTAGGTTGTAAGAGAATGTGACAATGATGTTTTTCATTGTTTAGAGATGGAGTTATGGGTGTAACAAATTCTCCAATTTTCTTGGGACTTGGGTTCGACTTGAGAAAAAGAGGGAATAAATTTTATTGTTGTATTTCTTTGGTTCATAAAGAATGGGTAAACCCATAGACGTAGACCAAAGAATCGGACCAGTAAAATTTATCCTTGTCTTGTGTGTATATTTGTTGACTTCTTTATTGCTAACTTATTATTTATTGCATTAATAATGAGTGATTTGGTTCCATCTCATGGATATATCAAAGTTGTTTATGCTATGCTAATACCCTCCCTATGAGGCAATTGCCCTAGAATTGCTAGATTACAAATGTTGGGACGGTCAAGCATGGTCCAGGGAGAGGGGTGGGAGTGGCGGCTAGGATTTGGTGTTCCCCTGCATGCATTAAAAAGGGCTTCGAATTGTGTGAGAACCAAATACATGAGAACGGTGTGAGAACCACGGAGAGATTGATATGTCACTGTTGCATGGGGTGACATGCACAAGGTTTTAACCATGGTTTTAGATTGATATGTCACTGTTGCATGGGGTGACATGCACAAGGTTTTAACCATGGTTTTGAAAACCACGGTTTAGATGTGGGCCTTGATTTTGGCTCTCAACAGAAACCTCAAAAAATTCCAAAAAATGAACCCTAAGTACCATAACAAGGAGTTCGTATGTCCCCACCACTGGTGATCAGGTGGTTCCTCTCATTCACCAATCACCGGTCGCCGTTGTTGGTCGACCATTAAATCTTGCTATCACCTAGTTCAGCTTGAAATAATGTTTCTTCTCTTGGAACTTTCTTTTGTTCCCACTGCTAGTAATCCCACTGTTCACTGTCGCCAATCACAGGTCACCAATGCCGGTTGTCGGCCGCCATTAAAAGCAATGTGCATTCTGGAGCAGAGAAGGGGGTTTGCACAATAGAAAGAGGTTTGCGGAGAGAGATTTGTAGAGAGAGACAGAAAAAATGAGATTTGTTTTTGAATCTTTGATGGATTTTTGCATGGTATTTAATTATTTGAGTCGTTATTTTTTATTTATTTTTATTTTTAGGGTAAATTTGTTTTTATTCTTGCTGTTGAGAAATTATCTAACCCATCTTCATGTGTTTTTTTTTTCTTCTTTTAATTACAAACATTAATCTTCTGGCTCTCTCTCTCTCTCTTTCTGGGTTCATTTTGTTGCAATTTATGTTATTTTTTATTCCTTAAAAAACTAATTATTATTATTTTTGGGCTGTGGTTGTAATTTATGTTATTAAGGAGTCGGTTACTTCCCCGGTAACTGCCACTCGTTGGTGAAGAAGGAGAGCATGGAGAATCGAAGTAGTCGAAACGATTGGGGACTGTCTAAAAGATAGGGTTGTTTTTCTCCCTTTTGTCGTTCTAGGTTTTGTTGTCGAGGAAGAGGTCAGATAGGACACTCTTTGTAAACCATGGTTAGACTATCGAAAAGTGATTTACACCCCCACTCCTTGAGGTGATGGGGTTGTAAAGCATTTTCTCAGTCTACCTAATTATTCTTTAGGACCGTTGTGGGACACTATTTAATGGCACCACGTCTGGTGTGAGCCCAATGATGATCCTTGTCTCTCATTTAAAAAAATACAGTGAATATTACATCCGAAGCAAATGTTCTGCGATAAAAATGCCCCTGTAGTGTATATGGTGAATGATAAACAAACAAGTGTTGTTTTTGGGGGTCAAAGGGATCAAAAAGTGTTCATTTGAAAAAGTAGGTGGCCAATAAAAGTTATCAAATTCTAAAACACATCATGTGTCAATCAATGCACGATAACAGAGGTGTGTCTCAAAACAGAATCATTCTCCACGGTTGTAAAGAGATAGATCAAGACATGAGTCAAGTTTGGATGAGAATTTAGAATGATTGTCTGTGTTGACAGAGGCCTATGTTGGTGTGCCATTGATTGACACATGATGTGTTTTGAATTTGACATTTTTTTTAAATTGTTTTTTTTTTTTACACTTGAATACTTTTTTTTTAACCCGAAACACAATATGTGTCCGCTTATAATTCACCATAAACACTACAGACATTGTCACAGAACATTTTCTTCCTTTTATAATAATTTCTGTCTAGTTGAAAGGAAAATGGAAAGGATGTTCTGTCCAGGACACCAGGGGATGTCAAATGGAATAAAATGGGAGAGATGCAATTTTATTCTATTTGACGTCCCCTGGTGTCCTGGACACCATCCTAGACACCAAATCCTGGACAGAAGATCCGTTCCAAAAGAAAACTGTCTCTACTAGTAGGTATTAAGGGGCTACGAGTAATGATCACAAGCTAAGGTCATAGTGTTTGCACTAACCTTGACCATCCAGCCAGTGTATTTGCCACAATCCAAACTTTGACACTGCTAAAACGATCCAAACTGTCCAACAAAAATGCTTCCACTGGGACAGGCTTCTAGCATTCAAACTCAACGGTCAGAATTGCACAATCCATGGTTAGAATTATTAGGAGAATGTGATTCTTAGGGCAGCTCTTCGCCAAAACAAAGCTTTGGCAACCGCTTAGTTTGATTTTATGACCAGATTGTGCTATACGTATTCTGGTCATTGTAAATGCAGAAAAAAAACATTATTTATTTATTTTTTATAAGAAAAATATTATTGTTGTCTACTCAACATTATCACTTTTCTGCTGTTGAATAATGACATGGGAAGAATAAAAAATGGAATCTCATATTTATCAAATGGAATAAGACGGCAAAGTTCTGTAAATGGTGACCATTATTCATCCATTTATTCCCTAAAGATGGCATCTGCTCCACCACATGCTTCGTTTGATTAATATGGCCTTCCAATCCTTCAGCCAAAGTTCTTCAGCTGCCCCTTAGCTGATGCAAAACTTAACTGGTCCCATTTCAGAAGCTGTACATGACAAGGGAATTACATTATAATCTACGAAAACATTCAATGACCTAAAGGAAAGTTTACAAGCCTTCTTCCTATCGCTCATTCCCTGGCTCCTTGTTTGAATATTCTATTCGGTTAAACTATCTTGTACTTCCAAAAAGACACCCAAGACAAGTGCCTCAGATTTGGTGCGACCCCTAAAATGAGCCTAAGGTAGGACCGACATTATGGGCCAACACATCAACACCAAAAAGTGACTTGCACTTTTGGGGGGATGCTTTTCAATTTTTAGTGCTGATGTGTCGGCCCCTGATGTCAGTCCTACCTTAGGCTGACCTTGGGTGGTCCTACCAAATCCTCGGGGCAAGAAAAGATATTCAGGCAGAAAAGAATTTTAAAATACCCTCTCAAGGAAATGATAGAAGATGAGAATATTACAATTATAGCAGCAGTAAGAAGATCTACTAAGAGGAAATATACAATGGAGCCAAATGAAGCTTGTGTGCTGCTCCGTAAATATGACCAATCAATACATCAAACTACCTGTTCAATGGTAGGCCATGTTTTGGTGGTGTCATGACACAAAACACATACAAATTGGAAAATATTTCCCTTTCCTAGGATGGCTAAACGAGAAGGGTGTTTAACAAAACAAACTAGAGTACGATGGAGGGCCAAGATCATCAGATTGTCATGATTTGTACCCAATTGGTCATCAAAGGGGTGACAAATTAATTTAATGGTTCAGATGCTTAATTGGTTATATCCACAAATTTGTTTCAGAATTCTTTAGTAATTTGTCCAATCCTCCAGTCCTACAAATTAAAGCATAGAAGAAGTAACCAAGAACTACTATTTATCTTTATTTGAAGAGTTAAAAGAATTCCTAAACAATCAGATAACTAGGGAAGAAATCAAATCAGCAATCTTCAATATGGGTAAATTATGTCCTGATAGCTTTCAAACAAGATTTTTTCAAGAATTATGGGGGTTTAATAAAAGATGACATGACGGATGCAATTCTTTAATTCTTTACCCAAAAGAGACCCGTCCATCAAGTGAATAAAAGTTTCACATTCCTAATCCCAAAGATTAAAAAGCCAAAAAAATAAATAAAACGATACAAACTTATTAGCCTATCTAATGTCTTATATAAGATTATAGCTAAAAACAATGGTTAATAGATTAATGGGATTCTTTGTAAATTGGACTTTGAGAAAGCCTATGACCATGTGAATTAGAGATTTCTTGATTATATGCTTGGGAGGTTGGGTTTTGTAAGTAAAAGGAGAAGGTGGATCATGACTTGTATAAGTTCAGTGGCTTTCTTTGTCATTGATGAATAGTGTTTTTGAAGGTTTCTTTGGTGCTTCAAGAGGCCTGCGTCATGGGGATCCCTTATCTCCTTACCTCTTTATTATGGTTTTGGAAGCCTTGAGCAGAATGATTATGAGGGCAGAAAATGGGTACCTGTCTAGCTTTATAGTGGAAAATAATGAGGTTTCCATTTTTCAGAATCTGACATCGGGCAGCTAGGGTACTTGTGTTGTGTGTTTAGATGTTTGAAGGCGGTCTCTAGTCTTAAGATAAACCTGGCAAAGAGAGATCTTTTAGGTGGGCAAGTGCTAGAGATCCACGTGTTAGCTTCTATTTTGGGCTGCAAGATTGGGTCTTGGTCTTCCTCATACTTGGGATGACCTTTTAGTGCTAAATTTAAGTCCAAGATAGTGTGGGATCTAGTTCTAGAAAGAGTTTCCAAAATGCTAGATTTTTGAAAGGCCACCTTCCTATTGAAGGGTGGTAGGTTAACCTTGATTAAGAGTGTGCTTGCCAATATTCCCAATTATTACCAATCTTTGTTCACAGTCCCGGTTTCTATTGTTAATAGGATTGAAGCTTGTTTTAGAAACTTTCTTTGGAATGATGTTGAGGAGCATAGGAAGTATCACCTTGTTGATTAGAAGCTTGTGTGCAAGCCTTTGAGGGATGGGGGGCTCAGTTAGGATTCATAATCAGGCTTTCCTCGGTAAGTGGCTTTGGCGGTTTCATGAAAAAAAGAGAGCTTGTGGAGGAAAGTTATTGTGGCTAAGTACGAGGTATAATTCGGTGTGGACCCCGAAGGAGGTGAGATGTTCACATGGTTGTGGTATTTGGAAGTTCATTGTGAAGGGGAATGATCAATTTCAAAATTTCATTACCTTTGGGGCTAAGTTAAGTTTAGACATCCGGTTTTGGAAGGGTAAATGGTGTGTGTGGTCGTACCCCCATCGAGTCCTTGTATCCTAGGATTAGCTTTATTGCGGCTTATATGCTTAGTTCGGTGGCTGATAACTTTGAATTATTGGGTGATGGGGTTTGGTGTCCTAGGTTGCGTATAAATCTTAACAACTACGAGTGGTTGAGTCTCTTAGGGATTTTAGGTGGTTTAAGGTTGTGTGAGGGGGAGAGAGACTGTAGAGTTTGGGGACTAAGTAAGAAAGGTAGCTTTATTACTAAATCATTCTATGAGGGTTCGGTCTTCCATGGGCATCTGGACTCGGGGCATTCATTCAAAGATTAACTTCTTCAGATGGACTTCTCATTTTTGGATAAAACTCTTACTCTCAACCATCATAAAAATAGAGGGTGGAACTTGGTAAATAGAAGTTGTCAGTGCCACAGGGAAGAGGAATCGGTTGATCACATCTTTATTCACTTCGTGTTGACTAAGAAGGTTTGGGCCTCTTTCTTTTCTCATTTCTGTATTGCTTGGGTTTTCCCATATTCCTTTAGTGAGTTAATCTTGAGTTGACGGTTGAGTGATTTTGAGGGTACCTTCCATTTGATTTGGCATTCCTACCTAGAGCCATCTTTTGGGTTATCTGGAAGGAAAGGAATCTCTGAATTGTTGAGGATAAGATTGTTATATGTGAGAGGCTTTTAAACCGGGTTTATGAGCTCTTGCTTGATTCTCTATCTCCTCTTCTTATGATAAGACTCAGTGGTGGGTTTCTTAGGAAGGGCTTTATGTTGGTGGAGATACGTAGCCTTTCTTTGTTGGTTTTAGGCGCTTGGGCTGAGTTGGGTTGATTCTATTTCCTTGTTATCTTCTTTGTTTGCTTGTTGTTTTTGCCTTTTGGCTTTATTCTTTAGCTTCAACTCTTTCAAATAAATTCATTTTACCTCTAAAAAGAAATGGTTAATAGATTAATGAATGTATTTCTACGACATAATCTTACCAAATCAAAGTGCCTACGAAAGGAAGACAAATCTCTAATAATATTATAACTGCTCATGAAATTCTAAATTCTATAAAATGTAGAAAAACCAATCATCACTCGATGGCAATCAAGCTAAACATGAGCAAAGCATATCATATAGTCAAGTGGAATTAATTTTAAAAACAACATTTAATGAGAAATGGAGGAATTAAGTGTGGAGATGCATCTCATCAGTATCCCTATAGAATCTATATCTCACATAAGTCAAATTATTCCCTCAAGGGGAATAAGACAATGGGATCCAATTTTCCCTTTCCTTTTCCTAATCCGTGTACATGGTCTTTTATCAAGTTTCCTCATTAAAAAGTTTGTATCATTAAAAAAGAAAAGAAAAAAAAAAAAAGAAGAATTTTTGGCATTAAGATGAGAAATTCCAAGCCAACCATATTTCACCTACTCTTTGTGAATGACTGCTATATTTTTAGGAAAGTACATATCCAAGTGATGAGATTCATTCGGTAAATCATTAATTGATTATAATATTAAGAAAACCTCAATTTACCACAAGAAAAAAGAAAAGAAAAGAAAAAGAAAGTCTCTGCTTAGACAATCAATCCAAACAAATCTTGGTTGATTTTCAGGATATTATCTCAACGAAATTCAGAAATAATAAAAATAAATCCAATTCAAACCCCAAGTATATATTTAAACCTTCTATCAAATATAACTCATAATAAACCAAATTTGTTCTCCTACATCGATGACAAGGTATCTAGAAGAGTAGAGGGGTAGAAAGAAAAATTACTATCACAAGCTAGAAAAGAAATATTACTAAAACTAGTAATTACAACTATTTCATCCTATGCAATGGTGGTCTTCCTACAATCTAAAAAAAATTGCAATTCCATAGATGCAAAATAGAGAAAATTTTGGTGGGAAAATCCAAATCCTTATTTATTTTAAATGGGAAATTCCAAGTATAAAGGAGGACGGTTATGTTTTAGGGATTTGCATACCTTTGCCGAGCCCTGTTGGAAAAACAAGAATGGGCATTGCTATTGAATCCAATTACTCTTTGGCTAGGGTTTAAAATCTCCATAATATCAAAAATGTGATCTCCTAATGGCTAGGGCTGTCCATGAGCCAAGCTAGCTTGGCTCGGCTCATCATGAGCTGAGCTTGAGCCTTAATTGAGCTCTTTTAACCAAGTGAGCCTGAGCAGAGCTGTACTAGGCTAAGCTCATTAAAAGCTTAAGTGTCCGTCTATTTTCTTCCATATAGTTACAATTATATACATAACAATAAAGTACTGACATTTTTTTTATCAAAAGCAAATGACATTATTATGATTATTTTTTCTTTTTATCAAGGCAAATCACATCAACAGCTTATTAATAATAAATTAAATAGAATTTTCAATGGATGTTGAAGTATCACATCGTTTATAAAAAAAAGTTACATATATATATCACATCACTTGGTACAAAGGTAAAATATGGGTCAGATCTTTGTAATAAATTAAATAGAATTATTCGAATTACACCTGTAAAAGTAGTACACTTCACCTAGTAAGTACACCTGTAAAAGTAGTAGGGGTCAGAAGTTTGACGAAAATGAGTGCACCTTCTAACACATGATAGCATTTTACAATTCCATACCTTTTTTTAATTGACTTACGAGTTAAGCATTTTATTTTTTTTTTGTTTAATGTCTTGAACCTTATACAGATCATGTGTCAACTATTGGCGTGGGCACATTTGTTTGAGGAGCCGAGCTGAGCTTGAGCCGAGCTCGGTCCTTGAACTCATGACGAGCCTGAGCCTGCTCCCTGTGTGATGAGCCTGAGCTGAGCGGAGCAAAGCTCGGCTTGTTGACACCCCTACTAATGGCCCAAGGGAAACACATTCACTCATGGGCTTGAAAAAGTATTATAAGAGGGGAAAATTGATGTAGTACAAGAGGAAAACTCTCCAATAATGATGCAACACAATTAATTAAAGACTCAAGGCCTCATATCCAGTGGAATGAGCATATAATGCCAAAAACAGATGATGGTAGTCTACTGGCAGCAACTATGTAGGGTTATGGGTTTAAAGTAAGGGAAAAAGTGGCTGACATGATGGTATTAACTAGAAGTAATGATGGTAAAAACAATGGGCAGAAGTGGGTTTTAGATCTGATAGTATTTTAACCAATCACAGATTACAACTTGTAGAACACAGTAGATCAGAGGTGTATAGCTGTATAAAGCTGGGCAGCAGCAATCAGTGATGTAACCAGTCTGTGTAAAGCTTGGCAACAGCAATTGGTAACGGTGATAAGTCGGTAAAGTTGGCCTGCAGTAGTAAATGAATGAATAACCTCTATCCAAAGTGAATCCTTTATTCAGCAGCAAGTATAGAACCAAAAGCTTCAAGTAAACCTCACCGTGGTAATTCTTCAAACATTTCCCATGCTACTTTATACACACAGCAGGTGTAAGTCGGTGATTTGTTCAAACCACAACCAAAGGAATACTCACAAGGTATTGCATGAGTCAAAGAGGTAGACCCATGAACAGTCGATTGTAATAACCTAAAGAAAACAATGAAAGAACTTGGCCGCAGCGCAGGTCTGTAAGGGTTGGGTTTTAGGTTCTTGAAAGTAAAAACAGTAAAGAAAGGTGTTCTATGCCAACCGCTGGTTATGGTAATCATTTTCTTGTGGAACTTGAAGGTTAACAAATATATATGCTGCTGAAAATCTGGGCAGCAAGGAATTATTCGGTGGAGATGGGTTTTCAAAAAGGGAATGTGAATTTAGGTATGGCCGGTGTAATGGGTTGTAGGGTGTGGATGATGGTAATTATGGTGTAATATCAAAAGGGGAGCAATGGAAAAGAGTTATGGAGTGGCTGGCTGCTTATGGGAATAGTATGGAGTGGTGAAGATAGAAGAAGAAAAGTGCGATTATGGAGTTTTCTGGGTGTGGGGCAGCAAGGAATAATAGAGAAAAACCAGAGAAATAAAGAGAAAGATGAAGGGAAGAAGAAGAAGATGAGAAGAGGAGATAAAATAGTACATGGTTGTGACGTAATCACCTACCATCACAATCCATGAGCATCACCATCCTTAGAATCAAGGTTTGGTACAAAAACCTTGAAGAAAAGCTTCACTCATGGGAGAGTAAAAAATCCAGCCAATATTCTTTCATAAAACTTCATTTATTTCTTGATAAAGAGAGGCACCCCTTTTAAACCCATGATTAGGGTAGGAATTCTTCTTTGTTTTCAAACAAAATAGAAAGAAAATAAAAAGAAAAGAAGCAAAAGTGGTTCCTCTGTAGGAGTGGTCGACCAAGCCTAAATTAGGTCCTTATTACATAGTTCCAATTATACCCTATATAAAAAGCTCTAATATCCTTTACATCCCTAACTCTAATAATTCATAAAATCATAAAATAAAAGAATAAAACCACTGTAAAAGCTCCAAAACAGCATCTAGTTTTCTCCCTTTGATGTCTTCCATGTATCCCACCATAGGCCTCAAGTGTGGACCCCACTAGGCCCTTGTGTGGGTCCCACATTGTCTCTCATGTCCTCATCAAACCCCCCTTAATTGAAAAAGCATGCCATCGAGTTTTGTAAAGAGAAATGATTAGCAACATGGAGAAGCTTGCATCGCAGTACCATATACCAAAACTGCCATTAATCAAATTATGATGTAGTCCCGTCTTCTTGGAAGTGTCTAATATGGGGTAGACCTCATTGTCCACATCATCTGTCTGATAAGTAGCCAATAAGGAAAACACTTCATAGTAATCTTCTGGTTGAATATGAACTGGCACAACAATCTCGGGAATCATCACAAAGTCATGGACTGGTGTATCGTTACTGATGGATTGAATCTCGCTCTGAATTGGAGCTAGAACCTTATCAAGAGGCTGGACATAAACTGGAACAACAATAGAGCACTCATCTAGACTCATAACTGGCTTTTTAGACAATGCATCATGATTCACATCAATATACTCCACATTAGTATCGTCCTCTATAACTTTGTCTTTAGTTTTCTGAACTTCCACCTTAGACTTTTCTTCCATAACTTGTATCTCATCATTATGTACCATAACCTCAGCCTTTGAATCAGCAAACCCTTCATTCTTCTTTAATGTAGCAAGTCTACACTTATCAAGGATAGCTTGAATACTATGTTTTTAATCTGGAACATCTGTCACAACACTAAAGGTCTTCACTTAGAAACTATAGTACACTCCCCAATCACAAATCCAAAGAATGTTAGTTTCCTTGTTGAAGGTAACCTTTCTCTCTTGCTATCACTTCCTCCCTAGTATCATTTGATGATCCTTTACAATGGGTTCACACAAGTAACATTCAATACTATCAAAATAGTCTCTGCCATGCCCAAACTAAATAGCAAAGTATCTGTCTTTGTGGTAGCAAAATGATCCCACCTTTGAATGTGTAGAAAGCCTTTCAACCATGTCATATGAAATGTAATTATCCTCGTATTGGTCATTAAGTATGACCCTAATACGTTTTCCATGAGGGAAAGTAAAAGGGTATTTAATTGTGTAACCTAGTAGACTAACATCATCTTAGCAAAAGTAGCAACTTAAGCATAACTGAATGTACTTCTGGTTGATGTGTTAAAGTGGTCAGTAAGTGACTTCTAACAGGGCAGTTATGTCATTGATTTGATTAACTCAGTAGATCTTGGTGTATATGTGAAGATAGCACATCCCCTAATGGTCAATAAAACTCCAAAAGCATGAATATCAACTCTGTGATCTGATCTTGGACAACAACAAATATCAAACTGGTCCAGTCTTACTCAATGTAACCCTTCCAATAACCGCTAGCAGCACATATTGAATAGCAGCCTCTAGGCAATGATACCAAACCAATACACAACAAGTTGCTTCACAAAATCAATTTCAGAACTCACTTAGTCATAAACATTCCAATACCGGAACTGATTTAGAGACCAATCTCAAGAGCTTGTTGTAGTGTTCTAGGACAGTCAAAGTGTGTAAGCAGCTATATTGAGGTAGCAACAGTACATAGATTTCCTAAAATCAACAAGCCTTTATACCTTGTTTCTCACACCTTTGAGCATATCAACTCCACACACTCAATCAGCATCATAAATGCATCACAAGAGGGATATAACTGGTCATCAGGTTAGGCTAATCAAGATCATATGAAAGACCTTAATGCTGTATAAAATCCACTCCAATACATTGAAAAATCAGCCAGCTAGTTGGTTGATTAATAAATCCTCTGTGCTAACTAGTAATCTGATTTGAGAGATCTTTCTTAATAAGCCCTAGGACCCCAACTAATTAGAATTAATTGGAACCTGGCTCTGATACCAAAATTGATGTAGTACAAGAAGAAAACTCTCCCATAATGGTGCAGCACACAATTAAGTAAAGACTCAAGGCCACATTATCCAGTGGAATGAACATATAAAGCTGAAAACAGATGAGGGTAGTCTACTGGCAGAAACTATGTAGCTTGGGTTATGAGTTTAAAGTAAGGGAAAAAGTGGCTGACATGATGGTATTAACAAGTAGTAATGATAGTAAAAACAAGGGGCTGAAGTGGGTTTTAGGTCTGGTAGTATTTTGGCCAATCAGCAGTTACAACTTAACTCCATCAATGTTTGTATCTTCAAACATTGCTGGTCCCAAGCCGATAAAGGAGGAGGGTTGACGTCTGGTTAAGAACTGGATTTAAAAACCCACTCAAACCATCTAGCAGCTTACAACTTGTGGAACAAAGTAGGATCAGAGGTGTATTCCTGTATAAAGCTAGGCAGCAGCAATCAGTGATGTAACCAGTTTGTGTAGAGCTGGGCAGCAGCAATTCATCAAGGTAAAAAGTTTGTAAACTTGGCCAGCAGTAGTAAATGAATGAATAACCTCTATCCAAAGTGAATCCTTTATTCAGAACCAAGTATAGAACCAAAAGCTTCAAGTAAACCTCATTGTGGTAATTCTTCAAACACTTCTTATGTTACTTTATCCACATAGCAGGGTGCAATGGTGTATAAGTTGGTGATTTGTTCAAACTTCAACCAAAGGAATACTCACAAGGTATTGCATGAGTCAAAGAGGTAGACCCATGAACAGTTGATTGTAATAACCTAAAGAAAAACAATGAAAGAACATGGCTGCAGGTCTGTATGGCTTGGGTTTTAGGTTCTTGAAAGTAAAAACAGTAAAGAAAGGTGTTCTATGCCAACTGCAGGGTATGGCAGTAGTTTTCTTGCGCAACTTGATGGTAAACAAAATATATATGCTGCTGAAAAATTCTGGGCAGCAGGGAATTGTTTGGTGGAGATGGGTTTTCAAAAAGGGAATGTGAATTTAGGTATGGCTGATTGGTGTAATGGGTTTTAGGGTGTGAATGATGGTAATTATGGTGTAATATCAGAAGGGGAGCAATGGAAAAGAGTTATGGAGTGGCTGGCTGCTTATGGGAATAGTATGGAGTGTAGGTGGTGAAGATAGAAGAAGATAAGTGAGATTATGGAGTTTTCTGGGTTGGGGCAGCAAGGAATAATGGAGAAAAACCAGAGAAATAAAGAGAAAGATGAAGGGAAGAAGAAGAAGATGAGAAAAGGAGATAAAATAGTACATGTTTGTGAGGTTCACCAACCATCACAGTCCATGGACATCACCATCCTTAGAATCAAGGTTAGGTACAAAAACCTTGAAGAGAAGCTTCACTAGTGGAAGAGTTAATAAACCAACCAATATTCTTTCATAAAACTTCATTTATTTCTGAATAAAGAGAGGCATCCCTTTTTAAACCCATGATTAGGGTAGGGTTTCCTCTTTGTTTTCAAACAAAATAGATAGCAAATAAAAAGAAAAACAAAAGCCATTCCTCTCTCTAGGAGTGGTCGACCAAGCCTAAATTAGGCCCTTAAATAGTTTCAATTAAATTCTATATAAAAAAACTCTAATATCCTTAACGTCCCTAACTCTAATAATTCATAAAATCATAAAATAAAAGAATAAAACCACTGTACAGCTCCAAAACAGCATATAATCTTCTCCCTTTGATGTCTTCCATGTATCCCACCATGGTCCTCACGTGTGGACACAACTAGGCCCATGTGTCGGTCCCACCTTGTCTCCCATGTCGTCATCAAATCCCCTTTAATTGAAAAAACTCAACTTTGAGTTTTTTGAGAGAAATGATCAGCAACATGGAGAAGCTTGCACTGCAGCACCACATACCAAAACTGCCATTAATCAAATTATGAAATAGTCCCGTATTCTTGAAAGTGTCTGATATGGGGTAGACCTCATTGTCCACGTCATCTGTCTGATAAGTAGCCGATAAGGGAAACACTTCATAGTACTCTTTTGGCTAAACACGAACTGGCACAACAATCTCGGAATCATTACAGTCATGGACTGGTGTGTTGATACAGATGGACTGAATCTCACTCTAAACTAGAGCTAGAACCTTGTCAAGAGGCTGGACATAAACTGGGATAGCAATAGAGCACTTATCTAGGCTAATAACTAGCTCTGCAGATAACTCATCAGGATTCACATCAATATACTCCACATTAGTATCTCCTTTTGTAACTTTGTCTTCAGTTTCCTGAACTTCTACCACAGACTTTTCTTCTGCGACTTGTATCTCATCATTATGTACTACAACCTCGGGCTTCGAATCAACAAACTCTTTATTCTTCTTTGATGTAGCAAGTCTGCACTTATCAAGGATTGTTTGAACATGATATTTGCAATCTGGAACATCTATCACAACACTAATGGTCTTCACTTGGAAACTATAGTATACTCCCCAATTACAAATTTGAAAAATGTTAGTTTCCTTGTTAAATGTAGTTTTTCTCTCTTGCTACCACTTCCTCCCTTATATCACTTGATGATCCTTTGCAATGGGTTCACACAAGCAACACTCAACACTATCAAAGTAGTCTCTGCCATGCCCAAACTAAATAAAAAAAAGTGGTTCTATTCGTGGTAGCAAAATGATCCCACCTTAGAATGTGTTGAAAGTCTCTCAACCATGTCATATGAAATATAATTATCTTCGTATCGGTCATTAAGTATGATCC
>JAOXJP010198192.1:0-26074 GCA_025762735.1 Platanus orientalis
ATGGTTTGGGCATGTGCAACGAAGACCAATGACTGCACCAATGAGGCGAAGTGAGACAATACAAGTTGAAGGTGCTAAAAGGACTAGAGGAAAGCCGAAATTGACCTAGGTGGAGGTAGTAAAGAGAGACATGACAGCTTGTAATTTAACGGCAGATAAGGCCCTAAACAAAGCGGAATGGCGGATCAGGATTTGTGTAGCCGACCCCAAATAGTTGGGATAAGGCTGTTTGTTGTTGTTGTTGTTGTTGTTGTTGTGTATGTAATGTTATATAAGTTTATAAACTATATTATATATAAGTAATTTAAATTATGGCAACCCAAGCCCGAATGAACCCAAATTATAAAAGAGCAGGCTAGGCTCAGCTGACCTCAACCTGACTTGGCCCTGCCCAATTTACACCCCTAGACAAAATCAGCATACGTTTTCCCTTATGAAAGCTGTTCATCTTAGGAAATAACCTCTTAGGTAAAAATAAACTTGAATGTGTGTGCATTTGTAGATTAAGCAGGTAATTGAGTCCATCAGTAGTTGACATAAGTGATTAGGGTTGTACATGTTTTTTAGTTATGATGTAATTCCATATTCATTTTTATTAGGAAAAACAACTATTATAAGTAAATGAAAAAATACATATTGTAGCTCAACGCAATAAATCACATTTTGCAATTTTTTCATCTTTCTCAAATACTGTGTGGATTACCCTAGATGCCAAATTACGTCTTTCTCAAATACTCTGTGAATTACCCTAGATGCCAATTTATTAAACAATTCCATGACCAATGTGGTACATGGATATCATGAAACATTAGTATCCTTTCACATTTTATCTTCACTCAAGCTGCCAGTCATCCTTTGTGTGGCAACCATGGTTTTAAAAGTCTGCTGATTCCATTCTGGATCGGCCGATCTGGATCCGAATTGGCCAACTCTGGTCCAATCCATGATCCACCAGGGATCGATCAATCCTTGGGACTCACATTATGATTTTTGCACTGGATCGGCCAATCCAGATCGGAATCGGTTTGGATCAGCCAATCCAGGATCGGAATCAGCCAAGACCAACTCCGATCCCATGTTTTTAAACCATGGTGGCAACATTTGACTGGTAAACATAGGGGTAGCAAAAACTGAGACCACAAGGAAAAGAAGGTTTGTTCAGGAACAGCCAATATTAATCGCTTTGTCTTATATGGTCTGTGAAAAGGGTACTTCCATTTAAGCATAGGTGTTGGCTATTTTTCCTGGGTCTCAAGTTCGCTAGTTGTGGAAGGAGATTTGAGTGTGGTTGACTAACTGTCATGCATGAAGGGTTTTTGGGGCCTACTCCACAACATCAAAAAGATCCAGCTCACTTTTCTATGACTATTACATCATTCTTTTTTTTCTAATCAGTAACTTTAATGATTGGAATAAATATGAAAAAGAATGCACAAAAGCGGAAAAGCATTCCCCGAAAGAGAAAACTCTACTCAACAAAACCTTGTATCAACGACTTGGGTTGGTTACATAAATTCTGCTCCATGATTCCACTTTTTCGAAAGCTGTATCTTCCATTAAATCATAAGCTCTCATGTCTTTTCTCCTTACTTTGATTCAAGTCCTTTTTGACCTTCCCTTTACTATTTTAAAGCCTTATGTTTGCTCCATATCACTCCAAACTTTTTGGTGCAGTCATCAATCTTCATTGTACATGACTAAACCATCTCAATCGACTTTCCCTCATCTTGTCACCTATAAGAGAAGGAATATACTAAGCCTCTACACAGTTTCTGTGGACCTTAATATGTCTTTGAATACTATTAAAATGCACATCATAAGAAGAAGCTGACAAATTTTCTGATGAGAATTAGTATCACCAAAAATCCTTCTATTTATCTCTCATTGAATACCCCAACATATGGCATAGAGGAAGATAGTGCATAAACCTAGCTCCTAATTTCCAAGAGAAGGAAACCCCAGATGTCCCAATGGGAGGAAACCAAGATGAACCCAAAAAGGAACAAGAAAAAGACAGATGGTGCACACTCTTGCTATGGAATACTTGCAGAATGTTCTCTATTAGGATTGTTCTTTTACAAAGTAATTTGGTGGCTTCTTTTCTTATCTCATTCAAGTGAATGCCTAATTTGGCTAGAGGATGGAAACAGTTCCGGATAAGGATGGGTATCTAGGGATGTTCCCCATTAGAATGTGTCTTTTCCTATGTAATTGGCTTCTTTTGTTATGGGGTATAGTGTTGGTACGGACAGTCTTCTGGCTGTCCTTTTTCCTGCATCTATTTTCCTCTTTCTAAATAAATTGTTTTTCCATTGTCAAACAGAAAAAATGTTGGGTAAAAATTCAGTCCATACATTGAGCCCATTAAGAGGGACATGACGAAAAAAATGACCAACATGAAGATAAAATTTTCACAGTTCATGGTATTCAAATTTTATAAAAATTTATTTGGAAGTTTACCATATTCATCAATTGGTGCATCATAATCATAGCTTGTTGCAATCAAAGGACCTCCAGCTGTCCTACCAAAGTTTGTACCTCCAAAATACTGCAATGAGATGTCAGTGTAACTAAATCATGCAGAAGATGCTCAAAATCATTTCAAGAAAATTTGCTGTCTCAAATAATCGTAACTAGGTATAGCTTTACCATGTAATAATTTTGGAAAGTGCCACCTGTTTCAAAAAAGCGTGCAACAGAAAAAGCCAGGTCTTCAACAGGTCGGAAAGGAATCGGACTGCCAAATGAGAGGAACCTGTAATATTCAAATAGGGCATTGAACACCATATAATTCTTTAATTCTATCCTAAATATATTCCCAACATTTATAATTGTTCACTTAGACTGATCAATTATAAATTTTTTACCATCCACTATAGTTCTCCGTCCACATTGTGGGCTTGGAAGGGGAATTTGGAGTGAACTGATCACAGTAGAACCCATTGCATGTGTTTATCTGCATCACCGACATACAACTCTTGGTTACACAATAATAATGAAATCCCTCAAAAACCAAACATCACATAGGAAGGAATAATGCCAAAGAAGACAAATTATGATGTGTTATGAGTTTAGAAGTAAACTACAAATCTCTCATTCTCCCTATCATAAATTGTAGAATCATGAAAGTAATGTTATCCAAACCTTGGAAAAGGTGTAGGTTAATGTGAAAGCTGTAGGAATACAATATTGATTATTGTAATATTTCTTACATGTATTCGGTATGGTACAAGTATACTATACTATAACATATAGTGTAGGTCCATATACATATTCTAATTAAATTGGGAGTGTATTCTACACACCAAACCATCTTGGTATCAAACCAGGAGAAAGGTCAACAGACATTGGAGTAAGAATCAGCAAGGTGACCTGCTAACATTCGCAGCCATACTGTTGACGTCAATAGTCCGTACAACCAGGTATCATGGCTGTGTAAGTTGATCACATATTCTAGTAGAGCATGATTTTAGATGATTTTTAAGTCCAATATAGAAGGCATTTGAGCTTGTCTTGGTCAACTTTTTTGATTCCTTGGACTTTCGAAAATCATCTAAGATTTGAAACTTTTAGATCACACATTCATATTTGGGTTTTTTGTCAAGGAAAATCAGTTGATCCTAGTCGAACAAGCTATTATGAATCCAACAAGACAAGTTTGAAGCATTTTGACCTCGATATGAGGTCATTGTGATAGTTTTTCACCCACCCCAGTTCCACCCTATGCTATTTGCCAAAATCTGTGTTTGATTATCAGTTCTGCCATGGTCTATGCCTTCTATTCTTGCAACTGATGGTAATTTACTATACACTGCTTGAGCTCTTGCATTATGCTGTATTGTGGCCTCTGTTGGTGCTTGATTTGACAAATAATGAGCCAATTTCTCATTCTATTCACTAATGTCTTGTTGTGATACTTCTCTTATGACGTTGTCAGACATTTTGGGACTCATTGGGAGTGTCTAAAGCTGTATGTATTTTTTTTGAAGACTGTTGGATGTCGTGTGGTTGAGTTGGGAGCTGTGTAGCTCACATTTGGAGGTGCTTAAAGTACCAAAAGGGTGTGCTGTAAGAAACAAAGGAATATGCAGTCTTGTGGCAGTGTGTGGAGCTTTGTAGTTCTTGTTTGCCTCAATGCCTTATTATGTGACTGATGTAGGATATGCCTAGGAATACAATTCTTGAATCAAGAGATTAATAGAAGTGAAAAAAAAATCAAGACAACAAGAAAGAAGAAGTTTAAAGAAGATTAAAGAAAAGAGGGAAGAAGAAGAAGAAGAAAGAGAAAAAGAAGGTCGAATGACTTGGAATTTCTGGTGTGATTCGATTAGGGTTAAGATATGAACAAGCGAGAGAAAGAGGAAGGAGATGTGTGTGTGTGTGTGTGTGTGTGTGTGAGAGAGAGAGAGAGAGAGAGAGAGAGAATCGTGTGTTAGAAAATTAATCCCTCGAACCACACATTAAGCCATTAAACCTTTATTATATATAGATGATATACCATATCTGTAATGTATACAGTATATGTGAAATACAAGAGTGACACAAATATCCTTACACTTCTACACTCCCCCTCCCCCTCAAACTGGGGAATAGATATCCCTCATTCCTAGCTTGCCAACAACATAAATAAACCTCGTGGCAGGTAATCCTTTTGTTAGAACATCTGTCAGTTAATCTCTTGTCTTCACAAAGAGAGTGCAAATACATCCACGTTGTAGTTGCTATTTAATAAAATGACGATCCACCTTAATGTGTTTTATCCTATTATGCTGGACTGGATTGTGTGCAATGCTAATAGCAACTTTGTTGTCACAATAAAAGACCATGGGACGAGATATAGAGAAACCAACTCAGTTATAAGCATTTTTAGCCACAATAGTTCACAAACACCATGTGTCATAAATCTAGATTCTGCTTCTCCACTGGATCTAGCCACCACAGCTTGTTTCTTATTCATCCAAGTAACCAATTTGCCTTATATAAAGGTACAACAGCTTGAAGTAGAACGATGATTAGTAACGGAGCCTGCGCCCAATCAACATCAATATAAGCTTCCACCCTTACATGTCCATGAGAAGAATAAAAAACTCATTTCCCTGGACAACCCTTGAAATATCTGAGGATTTGATAGGTAGTCTCCATATGGGCAACAGTAGGAGCATGCATAAATTGACTGACAACACTAACTGCATAAGCAATGTCCTAGGCGATTATCTTGATCTTCTTTAAGTCAGTGATTAAGATCAATGGGAACCACTGCTGGTCTGCAACCAAGTATTCCAATCTCATTCAAGAGATCAAGCACATACTTCCTTTGGGATAAGAAAACTCCACTTTTTGATCTTGCAACTTCAATGCCTAAAAAATACCTCAATTGTCCCAAGTCTTTAATTTCAAACTCCTTGGCTAATTATGTCTTTAGTAGTTTCACCTTAATCTCATCATTACCGGTGACAACTACATCATCAACATAAACAATTAAGGCTATAAGTTTCCTTTGCTTATGTTTAACAAATAAGGTATGATCACTCTAATATTGAGTGTGCTCATACTTCACCATAGCAAGTCTAAATCTTTCAAACCAGCCCTTGGTGATTGTTTTAGGGCCGTAAGGGCCTTCTTCAATTGACAAACTTTTCATTTACCTTTAGGAAGCCGAAAACTAGGAGGAGGTTGTATAAAAGCTTCATCTTCTAAATCTCCATTTGAGAAGGCATTTTTTACATCAAATTGGTATAACGATCATCTTTGTGTGATAGCAAGGGAAATAAGTACTCTAACAGAATTCATCTTGGCCACAAGTGTGAACGTCTCCTAATAGTCAATACCATACATTTAGGTGTGACCATTTGTAACAAGTTTGGCCTTATACCTTTCTATGGTACCATCAGTTTTACATTTAATAGTAAACACCCATTTACAGCCAACTGGTACTTTTGCTCAAGGAAGATCAATCATTTCCCAAGTGTGATTTTTCTCGAGTGCTCTCGTCTCCTCCTCCATTGTAGCCTTCCAGTAAGGTTGTGAAATAACCTTTGACACATTGCGAGGAATGGATTCTGAAGACAAAATAGAGGAAAAACTACAAAAAGATGGAGACAAATGATCTAGTGAAACAAAGTTAGAGATAGGGCACTGGGCACAAAACCTCACACTCTTGTGAATAGCAATGGGAACATCAGATTCATCCAGTAAAGGAACTGAAAGAGAGACAGTCAATGGTGGAGTAATACTTGATTCAGGAGAAGGATCCAAAGGGGCTTCTTAACCAAGTGTTTAAGACTGTAGCTTATCCTTTTCCTATTGCTTTCCTCCTTGAGTACACCTTCAACTCTTTCCCCCCATTGTCACCAGCATCATTAGGGCCACCACCACAATCAAAGAAGTGTGAAGGAACTGGAACAAGTTGGGGAGATCCAGAAGACATCACTTTCCCACCGATATTCTCCGCCTGAAGAGAAATCTGCTGGGAAGAAAAAAAAGGAATGTCCTCAAAGAAAGTGACGTCCTTAGACTCAAGACACCTCCTAGTGCTAGGATGGTAGCATCTGTACCCTTTTTAGGCTGCAACATATCCAAGAAAAATGCATTTAAGTGCTTTAAGTTTCAATTTATTACGATCAGATTTGGGGATCTGAACAAAACAGATACAACCAAAGGTCTAAGGAGGAAGAGGAAACAGGGCAGAAGAAGGTGAAAGAAGTTCAAGGGGAGATGTATACTGAAGAACCCGAGAGGGCATGCGATTCATTAAGAAAACCGTAGTTTGTAAAGCCTCAGACCAGAAAGTCTTCGGAACATGCATGGTAAACATGAGTGCCCTAGTGATTTCAAGTAAGTGACGATTTTTTCGTTAAACAACATCATTTTGCTCAGGTATACCAAGACATGTGGTCTAGTGGACAATATCAAACTCATCAAAAAAGGAAGAAAGGCCACTAGATAGATACTCGCCCCATTATCAAAATGAAAGGTACGAATTGTTGCATCAAACTATGTGGAAACCATATAGACAAATGACTTAACAGCAGAGAAGACATCACTCTTTGTTTTTAATAAATATAACCACGTGGTTCAACTATAGTCATCAACAAATGTAACAAAGTAACGGAAACCAAACAGAGACACCATAGGGGAAGACCCCCAAACATCAGAGTGCACAATATTAAAAGAAATCACGCTTCTTTATTACTAATGGGGTAAACAGTGAGACAATGTTACGCAAGTTCACAAGGCTCACAATGCAATTGAGAATAAGAACGAAATAAATGAGGAAACAATTTCTTAAGTATAGGAAAGATGGTTTAATTTGTTGTGCTAGTCCACTAAGTCTTCAATAGAACTCTTATTTGAACTTCGCAGCAGTAGACACTTGTTGGACCGGAGAAGCAACTGGAGATGAAGTATCTAACAAATACAAGCCGTCTCTCTCAAACCCCAGGCCAATCATCCTCCTCATCTCCAAATCCTGAAAAACACAATGAGAGGGAAGAAAGGTAACACTGCAGCTAAGGGATTTTGTGATGTGACTAATAGACAAAAAATTGAGAGAAAATTTGGGAACATGAAAATAAAGGATAAATACATAAGAGTAGCAACGATGTCTCCTTTACCAACAATGGAGAAATAAGATCCATCAGCAATACGAACTTTATCCCCCCCTAAACAGACATGATAAGTAGAAAATAAGGATGACATAACAGTCATGTGATGGGATGCTCCAGAATCTATGACCCAGGAGGTAGAGGGAGTAGAAAGAAACGCATAAAGAGCAGAGGTAGAGGTACTTGAGTGAGCAAATGTGGAGGTGGAGACTATAGGAGGAGGATCTAAGGAAGTCACAAACCGACAAAAGACCTCAACCTCCTCAAGAGACAAGACCCCATCCAAGGAGGGAGTAAGAGTAGGAGCATTAGGAACTGATGGAGCCGAGGAAGGCATTGAAATAACGGAGTAAGCATTGGAGCGACTACTACTAAAACGTCTGTTGCCTCTCCCCCAAGGGAAAGAACGACCCTAAGACTCAGGAGGACAACCATAAAGATCCCAGCATGTATCTTTAATGTGTCGACTACACCCACAATGGTCACATTTTAGTTTGTCACTGTCATTAGGAACACTACTAAATCGACCACCTCTACCACGGCCACTGCCCCCACGACCACCTTGTTAGGAGGAGGAAAACATAGCCGATCTCTCTACCTGAGAAGGTTGCAACATCGTACATTCGAACGTCGGTGTTGTTCTTCACAGTTGAGATAAGTATACACTTCATTCAGGAATAGGAGGGGAACTCTGCCAAGAATATTAACTTGCAATTGTTCATAGTCTGCATTCAGACCAACCAACAACTCATAAATCCGAAACTCCTCCATATGTCGGGCATAAGCAGTAATATACTCCTTATTTTAGGCCTAAATGTAAGGTAGTGATCCATCTCCTCCCATATTTCTTTGAGAGAAGAATAGTATATTGCTAAGGAGAGATCTCCTTGTTCTAACTGAGAAATACTTTGTTTCAATTCATACACCTTTGCAGTATTACTTATTCAAAAAACGTCTCGGAATCTAAATCCCAAATTTGTTTTGCAGCCTTAAGACGCAAATAATGATGACTTATCGCTGGCTTCATAGAGTGAAAAAGCTAGGACATGATTGTGGCGTTCTTAGTTTTCCACTTTCGATACTTCGGATCGGTAACACTCGAAATAACCATCTCATCAAGGATATATGCTTCTTTGTCTCTGCCACTAATATAAAGAAGTGTTGACTGAGACCATGCCAAATAGTTTGTCCCATCAAATCGTACTGTTGTAATAAACACATTAGGGACTTCAAAAACATTTTTGCCACCACTAGTATCAACACTCCGTAAAGGGGCAGAGATCTCGCTTTCTTTAGACATGTTAGGAGATCAATATCTCTAACAAAACCCGGCATAGTAATCCGACAAGGTACACATACCTCTGCTCTCCATGCATCTTCCTCTACATCTCCATCTTGGATTATTAATTGTAGGGCCTCTAATCATATGACAGGTCTGTCTTCATTGTTTTCCTCCTATTCCATTTATTCTAATCATGACAAGGTACGAGTAGCTGATGGAACATTATCTTCCATTCTTGGAAAAAGTATTAATGTTTCACCTACTATGTCCCTGTCATCAGTTCTTCATATCATAAAATGTGCAAAAAATCTACTTTCCATTAGTCGTATCACTTGTGACTTGAATTGTTCAGTTACTTTTTTTACTTTTTCATTGTGTTTGTTAGGATCTGGATTCAAAACAAACGATTGGGAGTGGGCATGTACCTGATGACCCCTATCTCCTTACTGCAAAAGTGGATTTTCCCCCATCTATCGCATGTCATTCTAGTAGTAGTAGTACTATGAGTAATAAAGACTGGTTAATGCAATGGCATAATCGGCTAGGTAATTTTTCTGTGTCTTCTATAAAACTTTTGTTTCCAACTTTGTTTTTGTCTGGTAATGGATCTAAATTCAATTGTGAAATCTGTCAATTGTCCAAGCATGTTCAAAACAATTATCCCCTTAGAAATAATAAAAGCTTTATTCCATTTGCTTTGGTTCATTTTGATGTCTAGGTACCTTCTCCCACTACTTTGATCTTTGATTTCGTCATTTTGTTACATTTGTGAATGATTACTCACAATGTACATAGGTATATTTGATGAAGACAAAATCGGAGGTTGCCTCTATGTTCCAGAATTTTCACAAAATAGTTCAGACTCAATTTGATACATCCATCAAAGTCTTACATTTTGATTATGGGGGGCAGTACATTTTTTCTCAATTTCAAAGGTATTTGGTGGACTATAATATTGATCATCACACCACTTATGTAGGCACTCCACAACAAAACAGAGTTGGTAAAGTCTGTGGATGTTGTACCACAGACCTGGGTTCAAAACCTGTCTTTACCTCTAATTACCTATCAAAAAAAAAAAAAAAAACGGAGTTGTTGAACGCAAGAATAGGCACTTGTTGGAAGTTACCCGAGCTCTTCTTTTTGGTATGAATGTTCCCACAAGTTTTTGGTCTGACACTCTTCTTACTGCTGCCTACCTTATAAATCGTATGCCTTTCTCGGGTCATTAATTTCAAGTCACCCATTATTGTTTTACGCCCAGAGACTCCCCCCTTTATTGTCCCTTTGAAAGTCATTGAGTGTGTCTATTACGTTCATATACAAAATGATGATAGATCTAAACTAAATCCTCGAGCTATCAAATGCATTTCTCCGGGATATCATTCCACTCAAAAGGGCTACAAGTGTTACAACCCAAAGTCAAGAAAGAAATTTGTCTCGATTGATGTCACATTTTTTGAGTCTGTACCATTATTTTTTTCTTCCAAGACCTCTTTTCAGGGGGAGAGTTTACATGAAGAGAGGTCTCCATGTCTGCCTTTCGTGTTTCCATTCCCTAATTCAGTTCATCCATCCATTTTTTTACTCTTCATCATCATCAGATGGTGGAAAGGATCTACTTGTGAATACGAGGAAGAAAGACTTAGCAAGCGATCCACCTCTGATTGTTCCTTCGAATCCAGGTACTACTTCTATACATCCATAAACTAATGATAATCTTCATTTTTCTCTTCGCAAGGGAAAGAGATATTGTACTAATCATCCCATTTCTAACTTTGTGTTGTACAAATCTTTGAATTCTTCATATCTTACTTTCGTTAATTTCGTATCTTCCATACATATTCCTTCCAATCTAAAAGAAGCTATTGCTCAGAGCCAACGGAGAGATGCTATGTGTGAAGATGAAAGCCCTAGAAAAGAATGGGACATGGGAACTTGTTGACCTTTCATTGGGAAAACAGCTTATGGGATGCAAGTGGGTCTAAACTATTGAATAGAAGGCGCATGGATCAATTGACAAATACAAAGCAAGGTTGGTCACAAAAGGGTACACCCAAACTTATGGAATTAACTACCAAGAGAAGTTTGCACTTGCAGTTAAAATGAACTCAATTCGAGTACTATTGTCTATTGTAGCTAATAAGGGATGCCTACTCTGGTAGTTGGATGTGAAGAATGCTTTTTTTTTATGGTGATCTATATGAAGAAATATAAATGGTGCTTCCTCTAGGAATGAAAATCCCTGGAAGTGAGGGTAAAGTATGCAAAGTAAAGAAGGTTTTGTATAGGCTCAAGCAATCTCAAAGGGCTTGGTTTGAAAGGTTCAATGAAAGCTTGGAAAGGTTTGGCTACAATCACAAGCTCATCATACCCTATTCATCAAACACATACTAAATGGAGCAACTGCAGTTATTGTGTATGTAAATGATATCGTGATTATTGGGGATGGCTCAAAGGAAGAAAGAAGGCTGAAATCTCATCTTAGCAGTGAATTTGAGGTAAAGGACTTGGAGACATTGCGGTACTTCTTAGGAATTGAGGTTTCTCCTTCAAAAAAGAGCATTTTCATTTCTCAAAGAAAGCATACTCTAGATCTACTGACAGGGATTACTAGGGGCCAGACATACAGAAACTCTTATTGAAGTCAATCATGAGTTTAATGATCAAGATAGAAGACCGTTAATTAATGTTGGTCAATATCAAAGATTAGTCGGAAAACTTATTTACCTCGCACTTACTAGGCTTGATATAGCGTTTACAGTTAGGGTTGTTAGCCAGTCCATGTATGCTTCAAGAACACCCCATTTGGAGGCTACATTTCGAATCCTATGGTACTTGAAATCTACGCCGGGTAGAGGCTTGTTGTTTGCTAACAATGGTCATATGAAAGTTGAGATGTATTCTTATGTAGATTAGGCAGGATCGATAATGGATCGAAGATCTACTTCAAATTATTGTTCATTGGTAGGTGGAAATCTTGTGACATAACGAACTAAGAAACAGTCAGTTGTTGCAAAATCCAGTGTTGAAGTAGAATATCAATCCATGGCACATGGTGTTTCTGAAGCTCTCTGGTAAAGGACTCTACTTCAGGAGATGGGATTTGAGGTACATATTTCTATGAGTTTGTATTGTGATAATAAAATTGTGATCAATATCTCACATAATCCCATACAATATGATCGGACAAAGCACATAGAAGTAGATAAGCACTTTATACAAGAGAAGTTGTTAAGTGGACTAATTTGTACTCCATTTGTTACTACCGATCAACAACTAGCCAATGTGTTGACCAAAGGAATCACCAAAATTCGACTTCATGATATTATTAGCAAGTTAGGCATGCTTGATATTTATGCTCCAACTTGAGGAGTGTTGAAGATATAAGGGTGATACTAATGTAAGGGCATAAATGTCATAATGTATACATAAGGGTATCTTTGGTATCTCACCAAAGATACTACTCACATACATATATAATAAAACATATTAGACAAAGAGATATACTCATAGGATTACTCCCAATTCTTCTTCTTCCACATTCTCTTTTCTCTTTTTTTGTATCTATAGAGCATATCAACTAGGTTTTAATCAAGAATTTCTTCTCTAACATCTCAGCTTCTTCTCATTGTACCTCACCCAATCATTCCTGGATCATTGATTTAGGTGCGACAAATCATTTGACTAGTATACCATCAGATTTGTTCTAGTCGGAACAATGTTCGGGCAATCAATGGGTCCCAATCCTCTATCGCCAGTAAAGGGATTTTTCCTCTATTTCCAATATGTTTTTATCATCATTCTTACGTGTTTCCAAGTTCACTATGATTTTATTGTCTACTAGTTACATTACAAAAGCCTTGAATTGTAGTGTAATTTTCTTTCCTTCTAATTATATTTTTTAGAACTTTGTAATGAAGAAGGTGATTGGTAGGGGATATAAGAAAGATGCTTTCAACCTATTGGATACTAAACTACTTACTATTGCCCCCAGTTCAACAACTTCCAGTGACACCAGAAAATGATAGTAAATCATGTTATAATGGCATAACCGTCTTGGCCACCCTTCCTTTTCCTTATTACTCAAGTTGTTTCGTCAATTACATTTTTCTCCAGGTTTCACCGTGAACCGTATGAATTAGCCAAACATTGTCGATCTATCTATCCTTCTAGTCCAAATCGAAGTTTGGTTCCCTTTGTTATTGGGTATTCTGATGTGTGGAGATCAACCCCTATTGTCTCTCTATTTGATTATGATATTTTGTTACTTTTGTCGATGACTTCTCTCAAGCTACATGGGTGTATTTGTTGAAGTGTAAAAGAGATGTACCTTCCTCTTTCAAATCCTTTCACAAAATGGTAATGACTAAATTTGATACCAAACTCCATATTCTTTAGTCTGATAATGAGAGATTAGTATATGTCAAGGAGACTTGACTTTCCTTTTCGGCTATATTTGTTTTGTCCATGTTCCTAAGTTTGAGCACACAAAATTGAATCCTAAGCTATTAAATGTGTTTTCCTTTGTTATGCCTCATGTTAAAAAGGATATGCGTTATCATCCTTCCTCTCATAGACGGTTTGTTTCCATGGATGTGATATTCTCTGAATCATGTCCATTCATTTCTTCATAGAAAACATCTCTATAGGGAGAGAATTATGGTGAAAATATGACTTCTCCACTTCCATTGCCTATTCCTTCATATTCATTTAATGGTGGTAATAGGAAAGTAAATGGCGTTGACAATCAAGGGAGAGATTAAAAAAGGCAACAAAGAATTGGAGTATGTGATCAAACGAAAGGAACCAAAGACAATGCCACTTCTCATGTTCCCTACCAAGAAACCTTTCTCATTCTCATCCTCAAGATGTCCTTGATGATTCTTTAGTTCCTATTGCTTATAGAAAGGGTGTTCATTCTTGTATTAAGCATCATTTATCTAATTTTGAGTCGCATGCATTATCTCCTTCCCTTTTTTTCCTTTGTCTTTGCCTTGTCTTCTGATTTTGCGCCTTACAGTGTATCAGAGGTACTCTCTCAACTTGTGTGGAAGGCTGCCACAGAAGAAGAAATGAGGGGTATCACACTTGGGAGATGGTAGATTTCCCAAAGGGAAAGCAAGCAATCAAGTGTGAATGGTTGTACATTGTGAACCACAAGTTTGATGGTTCCATAAAAACTTATTAAGAGAGATTAGTAACAAAGGAGAACATTAAAAAATGGCATTGATTACTAGGAGACTTTTGCCCTTGTTGCCAAGATGAACTTGATATGAATTCTTATATCCCTTTTAACCAACCAAGGATGGTCCTAAAGGCAATTTAATGTAAAGAATGTCTTTCTACATGGCACCTTGTTGAAGAAGTGTACATGAAGCCACCTCCTAGGATGATGATGTACTAAGCAAAGAAAAAAAGGTATGCAGATTGAAAAGACATTTTATGGCCTAAAGCAAGTGTTATGGTAAAAAGAAAGTATACACAACATGGTTTCAAAACTTAAATCGTTCATACCCAAAACTGATCCGGAATCAGATAGTCAACCATTCCATCTGAAACCGATCCAATGCCAAAAAAATTCCTAATATTCATATAATGTTTTCTATAAAAAGTTTGAAAGAAAAAAAAAGTCAATTTTAAGTATGTTAAGTGCATCATACATGAATAAACACTGTTACAAGTATGTATAAAGATCAAGATTTATAGTTCATAAGCAAACATCCAATATGATTACTTCTAGTGCATAAAAATCAAACCATACATAATAACATACAAATTATGATGAAAAAACATAAACATACCTAGCATGGTGTCAGAATTTCCACCATGAATACCACGGTATCTCGGCAATACTCCTGAACGTATGGAGATGGTATTGCACGTGGCTCATTGGGATGAAAGTGAAACCTCACAAACTCTCCAAAACTGTGTTCTTGAACAAGCTAAGGCTCATCCCACCCTGTAGGTGGTGGGAGATAATGGAACTAGGGTGGTAAGAGGAAATGGGTCTAGAACTGAAACATCATAATGCCGACAATGTTGATAGCGACAATTGCCTCTAGAACTTGACTTTTGACTCTGTAGCTCTAGGTCCAAACACTATAGATGAATCTGATGATTGAACAATCATTGGATATGGTGGATGTACCTGAGGAATAAGGACATTATGCTCTCCAAATCTAAATTGCATCTGTGGTAGACCTAGTGGTGGATAAGATCAGTTAGAGCTCAACTTACCAACATTCTCTCCAAATTGTATCTGGGGTGGAAAAAAATCAAGAAATGGTGGTACATAAGACTGGCTAGAGCTCGAGTCGCCAACGTGCTCTCCAAACTGCATTGGTGGTGGAAACAAATTCATAAACTGTAGTGGATAAGACTGGCTACTAGTGCTAGACTCGCTAACATGCCCTCCAAACTGCACTAGTGGTGGAAAGAAATTTATATATGGTGGTAGACGATACTGGCAAGTAGAGCTCGACTTGTCAGCATACCCCTATTAATCATAGGAGCGACGGTGTCTACCATCATGTGAGTGATCCAGTACTAGTCATGTCCATAGAATGCATTTGTGCCTTTACATCATCAGTGTATCCATGTCCTTGTTGCCTACTATAAGTAAAACCATTGGCTCACTGATGTTGAGTCGGTGACGATCGAATGCCATGATCAGTATCTTGTGTAGATATAAATCTAGAATCATACTCTGTAAATCTACACGGCGTCAAAGATTCAACAGCAACACTTAGATCAACAACACCAACACCACTACCACCACCATAACCACCATCATGACCACCTGGTGAACTGCCATCAGAACCAGTCTCTCTAGTAGTCCCCCCTACAGTACCACTACCACTAACACATGCTACATCATCTCTAGCTACATCATCGCCAACATAAACATCATGGGTATAGAATATAACATGGTGAGCATTTTCTCAAGTTTTTCACTTCCTTAAGCAAGAAGGTTAATTGACTTTTTTTTTAACTCCTCAAGTTCCTTTACTTGAGATTTAAGTTCCTTCGATTGGTTAAATAACTCAACCGCTCTATTGACAAATTTGGAACATGACCGTTCTAGACTCTCGTTCTTTTCCTTTAAGGTTCTTACTTTCTCTTCAAGTTCAAAAGTCTTTTGGGACAAGTTATCTTTTTCATCAACCAACTTCTCTTTCTCCAATTTCCCATTTTCTTTTTCTATATTTAGAATCATTTTGGCTTCTTTTAATTTTAGCTCTAGACTCTTTAAACTTTCACACAATTCTCCTTTCTCCTTAAGAAGCATTGCATAATCATTGTCATCATCATTGTCCTTAGGAAGGTTTTGTTGGAGTTGAGAATTGTACATTCCAAGAACTTTGTCTTTGAAGACAATTCCTTGTGTTCCTTTTTCAACCTCTTACTGGTATTTTCCAACTCCACGGTTTCCATGAAGAGTTTGTCAAAGGCTTCTTAGATGTCTTCTTCATCCTCATCCTCCTTCGCTTCTTGATTATCACTCCCGGATTCACTTTTATTGGATAGTGAATCTAAGGATTTACTCAAAGCCATGAAGGTTTTGATCACAAGTGAGGTGTCCCCCTCACTACTTTGGGACTCACACTTCGACTCTTCCAAGTCATCGTCCCAAGTAGCCACCATTGCTTTCTCATGACGTTTCTTTTTCTTATTGTTCGCACAATTCTTGGCAAAGTGGCCTCAGCCTTTGCACTCATAGCAAATTATTTCATCTTTAGGTATTTATTTCCTCCTAAAGTTTGAGTTTGATTTTCTAGGTTGTTTCTTCTTATAATCCCTAGAGTTCTTGTTAAAAAAAATTCTTGAATCTTCTTGCTACCTTTACAAATCCCTCATTAGAATCTTCATCGATATTGGGAGATTCTTCTACTTTGAGTGTAATACCCTTCTTGTTTGTGGGTCTTAATTTTAGTTCAATTTTTTTAATTGACCCAATCAATTCTTTTATTTTTATTTTGTCAAGGTCATGGCATTCTTCTATAGCTCTTACCTTGGGATGGAATCTCTCGAGAAGGGATCTAAGTATTTTCCTAACAACCCTGGTATCTTTTACATCTTCTCCAAGACCTCTCATAGAGTTAACAATATCTTGAAGTCTAGTATGAAAATCTATAAATTGTTCATTATCCACCCTCCATACATAAGGATTCAAAACTCGAGGTAAGCATTTGAAGCTTGGATTGTTTCACGATGGTAGTCCCTTCATGGGTAACCTCTAGAAGGTCTCATGCTTCCTTAGTTGTTTCTATGTTACGTACTAGTTTAAATTCTTCCAGACTAAGGGCCCAAATGATAGGATTTAGTGCTTGCTCTATATGCATTATTATCGTTTGCATCCCAATTGCTTTCTTCCTTAGTGGGTTTCTTGTAACCCTTAATGACAACGTTCCAAACGCTTATGTCTAATGCTTTGAGGAAAATGCTCATTCGAGCTTTCCCTTAAACATAGTTTGTTCCATCGAAGTAGGGTGGCCTAGAAGTGGAGTAGCCTTCAACCTTGGAAGCCATAGATAGGTTTCTAGGATTAGGATATGGATCTAGCCCAGGTTGTTAAGCCCAATAAGAGAAACCTTGCTCTACTGCCAATTTTAATTCTATATCGATTTATCCCAGAAGGGGGTGAATAGGATTTCTAAATTCTTTTAGATTTTGGAATTATATTGCCAAATTTATCTTAAGATTGAATGTTTTGTGTTTGAGAGAGTAAGGTGTAATAGTGATATTGTTAAATATAGTTCAATAAAACAAGATGGGTGATTGTGCAAGTTGGATTAAGTGCAATTAAATGAAATGCCCAAATGTAAAAGGAACACAATCACATAAAGCAAACACACAAGACGAGATATATAGTGGTTCAGCACAACGTCCCAAACCCACTCTCAAAATCTCACCACCGAGCTTATGTAACTTTATTAAGATTGAATGGTTACAATCAAATTTAAAATTAACAACAAAAACCTTTAAACTACTTGCCTATACAAGCTCACACTTACACCCAGTGTCTCTGGCAAGTATAGTGTCACTTCTGGTGACTCCAACGGAAGTACAAGTATGGAATGAAAGTAGAGAATGCAAATGTTACCTCTCTAAGGTTGATGCTGCTATTCTTACCAAGTGGGAATGCTCCTTAATGAGCTAATGTGACTATTTGGCCCACATTGCTTCAATCTTTGACTCTTCTTCTTCTTGAGCCTTCACAAGTAAAGGTTTTCTCTTGGGACAACCCACAAAGTCTTCCTCTCAAGGCCTTGTAGTAAACAAGAAGGAAGGTAGAAGAGTGAATGTCTAAGGGGAATCTACAATTGGAACTCAACCAAAGAAAGGATAAAAGGATTTTGAAACTTGGGAGTTCTCTCTTCTCTTCCAAGGACGTGTTTTGTTTTTTTTGTTCGTTGCTTGAAGTCTTTTAATTGTAGAGAGGTCATCTCTCTTTATATGGGTCATGGGATAATGGGGGACCCTGGATTGGAATCTTTTCCAACGGTCAAAATGTATAAACCACCAGGTTTGAATCGCACGTGTTTGCTTATTTTCAATAAAATACATGCATGACCGATCACGAATTTGGTGATCGGTCAAGGTGTGACCTATTACGTGATTGGTCATGCCTAGAGGTCACAGCTCTCAGGTGTTGCTTAATCTGAGTAACTGAGTACTCATGACCGATCACAAGATCTGTGATCGATCAGGGAGTTTAGTTCAGTACATGAACTTGGCTCTTTGAGTCCCCCCTGTCAGAGACCATTTTTCTTAGGAAAAGAATTGGTCCTCTTACACATGTCTAAGCCTATTTTGGGCCATCTCTCATGACTCTCCTCACATGATACATGCATGAATATACCTTATATATCTTGGAGATCTTAAGGCTATCCCAAGATGTCTTCCGGTCTGGTCCACCTTATCTTCTTCACTGGAGATGTCTTTTTAATACATATAAGAACACTACATACAAGGCTCATAGACCTTACATACACGATTTGACCATGGGATTGACAAATAATACATATGGCCTAACACTCCGCATATAGGTCATCATCATCATCATCATCATAATGCCTGAAATTAGAACCCTCAGCAATAGTCGCATGTTGGCCATCTTCCACCAATGCCTCCCCAAGCCAACCATTTTCTTGTCCATCAAGAAGTAAAACCTCCAACTCATAAGTCCAAGGCTCCAATGTGTCATTATCTTCAAATATGTGACTCAAGTCGATCAGGTTCTAATAATCATCCTCCCTGAAATTGCAATTCATCACATTTCTGATTTTCAACCGGATGTTATAATGAATATACAATAGCTTGTGGAGGTTTTTCATTTTCAGGCGATTCCTTATTCTTGAGCGTATGAAATTAAACATGTTCCAATTTCTCTCATATCCTAAAGAGGAACATGTTTGGTTGAGGACTTTGATCTCAATGTCCCTTAGTTGGGGTGTATCTTCTCCATAGTTATCCCACCAACCAGTTGTACAGTACAAAAAATATATAAAGTTGTCAAAACTTCACATAAACCTAATTATTTTAAAAAATATTGTATTATATGATTATATAAACAAAACCTGGAAGGCATGTCTGCAAAGCGTGCTGAGCTAGCCTTGAGCCAAACTCTCCCTCCCTATCTATGAAACCTTACAACTACATTCATTGGGTTACGAAGGAAATCAGTCAACTCATAAGTCTCATATTGTTTCTTGAATAACAACCCACTTAATATCAATAAAATAAAATATAACTTATATGTCTTATACATAGATCTTGTTTGATAAGATCAGGCTCTAATCTTCGAGTTGCACTCTTCATGCCAAGTTTTAACTCATAATGCGATAAAAGCCCCTTGCTATATTGCATCGCAGGATTTAAAAAATTGGTTGCAATATAAACATCAAAGAATTTTTATCAAAACTAATACATTGTAACAGGCATTAGTAAACAATAATATATGTATTGTAAGAGATGTCATTTATTACCTATTGAATGCAAGTCATTATATAGTGTGTTATTCCATCTTGCATCAATGATTTCCCAAAACTTTTAGTAACTACGTGGTACATTATCTCTGATGGACTCCTTTGCCCTATCAATTGCCTCATATATAACTATTATAGTGGGTTTTTTATCTTGATCTACAATTTTTAGAACATGTACCAAAGGCCCCATCACTTTACATAATTTGTCTACCTTAGACCAAAACCCATGAGGACTATATCACAAACATCTTTTACTATACGCGTCTTTTTTATATCTTCAATGCCCAATGCATTCAAGAATCTAGTATCAGTGAAAATTTTCTACAATCGAGCATTGTACCTTACGAGGCTCTTCAATGCCACGTGTTCCGTAGCAAATCTAGTAATCCCGGATCCCGTGGTGGAGTAAATCATATCCATCTATATATGACCTCAAAATGTTCACTGCTTGGGTACTATTGTAAATAAGAGAGGTTATGGTCCTCCCTTTTGCAATGGTCTCACGTATTCCTTTAACCTTCCTAATATCTTCCAACATTAAATTAATATAATGGGCAGCACATGGAATCCAAGAAAGATATTTCCTCTTATCCATCAACATCTTTACTACAGCCTTGAAACTTGTTTCACTGTCTATCACAATCTGGACAACATGACTCTCCTCAATCTCATCAATCATCTTATCCATAAGCTTGGATAGGTATTCTTTCGTCTTCTTATACCCTGTGGTGTCCACTAACTTGTGGAATATCATGTTGCGATTTGAATATATCATGAAATTTATCAACAGCATTTTGGTCTTTATTATCCACCCATCACACATAACAGTACATCCATACTTAGACCATTTTTTTGTAACTGATGAAAATAATCTTTCAACATTTCAACTGGTAAGGTGTGGGAGATCTAATCCTACTGTGCTCTGGAATGGTATCCATCATAGGCTGAAATAATTGACATTTTGCTGCATGTCATTAGCCACCATCCACTTGCATATACTTTGACCCACTTCCTCAAAGGACTTCTTACTAAACATGTCTTTTAACCTTCTTTTCTTATTCCCACATTTTCTGTAAGTTCCAATATCTGTCATTGCTACACCTGTGGATCTAGTCATTTCCATATGATTTCATGCTCAAAAAGCATCCCTCTCAAGATCAATGAGATTATCCTTCATGTTCTCATATCTCCCTAATATAGAACCACTAGAACCACCAGGCATATATTGACTGTCACTAGGAAACCCATAAACTAAATGTCGTACTCATCCATGTAAACAGTCTTTTTACTTTCCCTAATTACTTCTAAAAGATCGGCTCCCACCTCATCCCCAACATAATCTTCCTCACCATGCCTATTAAACCCCCTCATTTCTTCATACAACTTAGCCTTCTTCTTTTCCTCAATTTTCTTCAAATTTATTGTTTCATCCAGATGTTGATTCATCATTTCCATAATTTCTTCATGTGTACACCCTTTTATTTCATCTTTTACATGGGCAAGGTGTTGTTTAAGCTTATTCACACCACTCCAATATTCTTTATTACAGAAATTACATCTCACTTTCTTCTTGGTATCTATTAGCGCCACACAAAACTTCCACCCAATGCCTTCCAAAGCATGCCCGTACGACTCCTACTTGCACTCCTACTTACATCTTTGGATGTCATTTGAAATTTTAAATCTTTGGAAAAAAAAAATGAACATTAATATGTTTTACATATGATATCACATAGGTAAATAACATAAATTATTTCCCTATTTTTTGCATATTTATTAGTTATTTTGAAAAACTAAAAAATGACATAAAATCGACACGTTAATGACAAATGAATGCATTTTTTTCGAATATTATTAATGTAGAATATATTAGCTAATTACATATTTTTTTATTAAAAAATATTTTTTTTAATTTTTAGAATATTAAATAATTAATTAAAATTTTTGAGATTTCGAGTAACACCATGAATCAGTGGGTTTTAATCCCAAACCCACAGATCCATGGTCGGTCATCACTAGTATATCCCAATATTTTTTTTTCTAATTTTCATAAATTTTTCCATTTTCACCAAAAACCCCTTTAGATCTTCAAAATATGGATCAAATCAGTAGATCTAGTCTCTATCTGTGCTAATATAATGATGTCTAAAAAATGGCAATTAGTATTGCACATAATCCAATCCAACATGATCAAATAAAACATATTGAAGTGGATCAGCATTTTATTAAAGAAAAGTTCAATCTACAATCATTTGCACACCCATTGTAAAGACTAGAGACCAAGTAGCAGACATTTTACAATTTTGTAAAAATGTAAGCAAGCTAGTTATGAGTGAAATCTTTATACCAACTTGTGGGAGAGTATAGAAATGTAACAATGTTGGTATACAATAGGAAAGGTATTTCTTTCTATACTTAGGAGGGTATTATTTGAAATTTAATGTAGTTTTCATATATTTTTGGATGTACACTCTTGAGTATAAATACAATACGCATGGAAGAGAAAGCTACTACTCCCCATACGATTTCATCTCCACTTCTATTATTCTCCTCTTTCTTTCTTTCTTTTTTTTCTTCTATTTTATTCCAAACCTTAGAATCTAGACCATAGTTGTAGGGAAGCTTGGTACAACATGGAAAGTTCACTTCCTGAGAAGCTCGTTTAGGAAGTTAATTCAATCGCTTCACCAAATAGTGGGAAGCGTGCTTCTTGTGTTTGGGAAGCACGGTAAAGTGATCAGGGAAAGCTCTAGAGAATCGACTAGGAAGCAATCAAAGACATGAAATTAAAATTTATTTAATGTAAACCAATGCTATCGGCATTGAATAAAATATTTTTTATGAGATTTAGTATTGATTTTATTAGTTAAATTATTTTATTTTAATCAAATAAAAATATTTAAATCCAATCATTTTATACAAGTTTTTCTACAGCCTAACTCAAAGATGCCTAATTATCTAAAAGAAAAAAAATCTTATGTAATGTAAAATCTAAGGAATAGTTGTCCTTACTAATAACAAAGTGATTTGGATATTGATTTTTATGCTCTTTTTTTTTTTACTTGTATAGCATAGTTTTTAGGATTGTTTATTACTTTATTGAGTTTATTCACTTGTAGTATATTGTAGTTGTACATATTGTTATTTACTACATATTGGTAATCAATTATTATAGTTGTATTTATTGGTTGTAAATATTTTTTCATTTACTTCCTATTAGTAACTTATTTTCCTATTATATCATTTAATTTCTTACTCATTTCATAATATTTTTTTCTCTAATGATTTAAAGTTACTTCTAAATTGCACTTTATTCACTTCTCAACCGCTTCCTAATTGTTTCCACAATTGCTTCTTAGTCACTCTTTAGATGTTTTTAGTCATTTCTCGCTTCTCGTTTCCCAAGGATTTATTGAGCATCGCTACTTGCTTCTCACTTTCGCCTCTTGCTCTAGTAACTATGATCTAGACAAGGAAATATTCATTTTTTGAATTGTGATTCTCATGTCCCTTACCAATCATCTTCTTTATCACCAACTCTTAAGACACAATAAGAAAGAAAAAAAGGTGGCACAACAATTAAATTTTTAATGATATGATTAATGCACAAGAGATTCAAAGAAAAATTATATGAAAAAAAACTAACAAATGCATATTAGGACAGGCTACAATAGTTCCTTCACCAACAATATAGGAATAGGATCCATCAACAATCCTAACCTTATCCCTCCTAGAACAAATAGAGATGACATACAAGTCATATGTTGGAAAATTCCCAAATCAATAATCTGGGAGCTATTAAGGGGAGACAAATGCATCAAATTCGAATACAAATGTACCCAAATGTGCAAAGGAAGAGATGAAAGCTGCAACAGAAGACTCTAGATGAGTCACAAAATGACAAAAATACCTCAATCTCCTCATGGGGTAAGGCCCCATCAGATGTAACAGCAGGAGGGGATGCAGCGGCCAGCTCAAATGAAACAGAAGTAACAAAATGGACTCTAGATCAACCACAACTAAATCTACCACTTACTTTACCCCCTTTAGAAGATCCTCTCCAAAAGAATTGAGCCCGGTGCTCCTAGGGGCATCCATGAAGGCCCCAAAAATTCTCTTTAGTGTGTATAGAGCGATAAAAATGCTCACACTTGAGACAATCTTATCATCAAATGTATTGCCAAACTTCCAATTGCTCTGCCATATGAACCACCACCTCCATGGCCTCCCCTTTGATATTTTTTGAGAATGAAAAGGTAAACACATTAAAAACACAAAAATGAAATATAATAGAAAAAGAAAGTTGCATGAAAGATACAAACTCCCCCAACAAACAGCGAAAACCCCAACCCAGCTAAATGAAAACTATGGAGTCTCACCCATTCATGGAACCTAGAATAGGACATCTAACAATTTAACAAGCTCAAAGCATTACCTTAGATCCAACCCACTAGGGAAACACATCTTAAAAAACGCAGGTATTACTCTCTCCAAAGACACCAACAGATCGCGAAAAGAACACACCCCCATATTGACCTGCCTTTAAATCCTCGACCAGAAATTCGTAATGCAAATGGTGCAAATCAGCTAACTGTTTATAACACTCATTGTTCATAGCAATTCTATACCTAATCTCCTGGTGTAATGAATGTAAGTGCGATGCAAATGCAGATGCAGACTCAAACGGATGATGGGACGCAGACATATGTATGAGGTCTGTAGGAGTCCTAGGGCTATAACATATGACAATCTCAAACAGACTCATGTCAATTGTCCTATTAACCATACTAATGTATGCAAACTCTGCTGTAGACAGAACACTATCCCATACGCTGAGGTTCTCACCAACCAGACATCTCAGTAAAATCTCTGAGCTCAGTAAAGGACCATGACTCTTGATTACCACCTCAAGTAACCCATCAATAGGTGGATGGTAATTATGTGACAAGTGTTTAACCAATGCATCCTGTTAGCTTATGTAGGTTGAAGATGAGTTAGATTAAGAGGTGAAAGAGAAAAAGAAGAACAAGAAAAGAGAAATACATATAGGAAAGAATAGTGTAGTCGTACACTACTCCCACACAATCTTTTATTTATATACTAGGGTACAAAAATACCCTTATACCCAATATACCTATTATACGCCTACACTCCCCATCAAGCTGGGCGGTAGATATCAAAGACACCCAACTTACGAAGTAACAAAGTGAACAAATCACGGTTAAAACCCTTCGTAAATACATCCGCAAGTTGATCACCAGTTTTTACAAACGGAGTACAGATGATGCCAATAAGAAGTTTTTTCTAGATAAAATGGCAATCAACTTCGATGTGCTTGGTGCGATCATGTTGCACTGGGTTATGGGCGATGCTGATGGGTAGCTTTGTTAACATAATAAAGGTGGATAGGAGAGGTGGCAGGAAACCCAAGCTTAAAGAGAAGACGACGTAACCACAAAATCTCATAAACACCGTGAGCTATAAAACGGAATTCAACCTCAGCACTAGAGGGGGCAACAACAGACTACTTCTTACTTCTCCAAGTAACGAGGTTACCAACCACAAAAATGCAATAACGTAGAGTGATGATTAGTGATAAAACCAACCCAATCGGCATCCGTATACCCTTCAATACACAAGGCGGATTTTCTAGAGTACAACAAACTAACACTAGGACTATTCTAGAGATATTGGAAAATACGGTACACGACATCAAAATGCACAGTAGTAGGGGTGTGCATAAACTGACTCACAACACTAACAGCATAAGTAATGTCTGGTTTGGTAATAGTGAGATAAATAAGACGACCAACAAGACGCTAATACCTGCCAACATCAATGACTCTGTCACCCACATCAGCAGTAAAACAATGATTAGGCTCAATAAGAGTATCAGCCTGTAAGCCGTTAGACCAGTTTCAGCAAGAAGAGTCAAAGTATACTTCCATTGGGAAACAAAAATACCCTTCTTGGACCGAGCTACTTCAATACCCAGAAAATAACGTAGAGGCCCCAAGTCTTTAAGTTCAAACTCTTGTGTCAACCGCATTTTTAACTGAAAGATCTCAACTGGATCATTACCAATGACAATAATGTCATCCACGTAAACAATTAAAGCAGTAAGACGATCACCACTAGTACGCTTGAGAAACAAAGTGTGATCAGCTTGGCTCTAACAATATCCACACTGAAGAACA
>JAOXJP010198204.1:0-12121 GCA_025762735.1 Platanus orientalis
GCCTTACCCCCATTTCTGGAGAGGCTGTTTCCGTGACTTGAACCTGCGCCACCAGGGACGCTAATGGTAAGCCTTACCATTGGGCCAAGCCGCCCTTTCTTTTGATAAGACAAAGTATATTCATTAAAAGTGGAAAATCAATCCCCAAAGAAAATACATAGAAAAACGAATGGTCCAGGGAATGTCAAAAAACAAACAAATCGCCCCCAAAAAAATTTCTTCCGAAACTAACAATTAGATCTTAATTACAGCATTCTATTCACTTACTAACCACCCATTTTTTACACCCCTAACATCTCAAAGCCCAAAAGAACAACTCTCCCTAGCTCTTATGTACACCTTAAAGAAAGGTCAATGCATTCATTTGCACTAAGGACCTCATTCAGGATTGACTGTCGTTTTAGAAAAGCTCCTTGAGTCTTTGATATGATGGAAGGGGGAGCTTCTTGCAGCTTGAGAGCTAAACACTTTGCCCATATTTTATAAGTGCTGCCAACCAAGCTAATTGTTTAAAAATTTGTAATCCCTTCTGCTCTTTCCTTCTTTTGAATTAGGGAAATGAACATGGCTTTTCTCTCTTTATAGGAAAGCCCCTCATGGGAAAATCTTGCACCACTAGCATTAAATCACCCTTTATAACATTCTAGCAGGTTTTGAAGAACAATATTGGAAAACCTTCAGGCTTGAGGCCTTATCCTCTTCCATCTGCCAAACCGCTCTTTTGACCTCCTCTTCATCAAAGGGTCTCTGTAACCAATCCGCATGAAACTCTAAGATACGAGGGAGTGGAAGACCATCCACTCTTGGTCCTTAAGGATCCCAATCTCCAGAAAATAGTTTGCAATAGTACTCAACTGTCCAATCCTTGATTGCCTCCTCGTCCTCCACCACTTCCTCCACATGCAACTAATTGCATTAATCCGCTGTCTACAATTGGCCATCTTATGAAAAAACTTAGTATTTCTATCACACGCTTTTAACCATTACACCCAGGATTTTTGCCTCCGCATCACCTCCCCCATGGAAAGAACTCTTTCGAACTCCTTTAACTCCCCCTAGCAACCCATTCTTCTTCTAAGAGTACCTCTTCTTCTTCCTTCATATCCCATTTATGGATATCTTCAAACGCATCCTCTTTCCTTTTTTCCATCTTGCCAAAAAATCCCTATTCCACACCTTAAGATTCTCCCTTAAAAAGTTTCAGCTTTAATCTGAACCGCCTCCGGGGACCTGCCATATAAAATGACCTCCACAAGTTTGCAACCACTCAATCTAGCTAGGCTAAAGTGTCCACATAGCTGGCAACTTGAAAGGCTTGGCCCAAGAGTTAGCAAAGCCTCTATATAAAACAATGGGAAGAATGATCATGATGCGGGAGCATATAGTGTGAAGAAGAAGAAATTAGAGGACCATGGATAGTCCTTTACCTTGTGTCCAGTAGTTGAGTAGTTGGGCTTTTAATTTTTTTTATTTTATTTTTATGTTTCTAAAAGTTTTAGGGTTATTTTATTTGAGTTTATTTTATTTTTAGGGTTGTTTCCGAATAAACGAAATGTGACTTAATTTAGATTTTATGTAATAAGGCATTAAATGCTAGGGGTTTCGATGCAATTAGGGAGTGTTAATTAGGAGTCTTTTAAAAATACGAGTCTTGTCTTTTAAGAAGTCTTTTGTTTAAGAAGTTGGTTTAGAATAGGAGTCCTAATGAGTTAAGGAGTCTTGTGAGTCAAGTTTATAAATGGAAGAGATGTTATGTTGTAATTCAGTTTTTGAAATGATGAATTAACGTGATTTGGAACTGTGGTTCGTTTGGGTGTGGTATCCCAATATTCTCTCCTCTTGGGGTGTGGTATCTTCTTCTTTATTCTCCTCTATCCCACGAGTAAGTGGTTTTCGCCCTTTCTTTCTTTTCTCTCTCCCTTTCTTTCTTCTTTCTTTCTTGCTTCTTGCTTCTTGCTTCTTGTTTCTTGATTAGATATCTTTCTTGCTGAATTTTTTATTTATATTAGCTGATTATTGTTTCTTTAATTAAAGAAGCTATCAAGAATCAACCTTGATTTGATTCTTGAAACCCAAAAAACAATAAACTTGAAAATTGAATATTTCCTACATTTTGATCCAAAATTTATAAAATTTTGACCATAGAACCTTCAACGACGTCAAAACTTGTTGCAACAATTTTAGAATTTTCTAACACATCAATAGGATTATTTTGGTAATGTCGTGGGTATGCCCAGAAATTCCAAAGTTATCCTTCTGAACCTTTTCCACTAGTTTATTTTTGTCTTTATTCTCCATTCCAACCTACTTCTCTCTTTTCTATAGCCTACCCGATAGCCTATTTTCCCGTAATCAAGAATCCTAATTTCAGTTTTTTTAGTCTTGAATCCATTATCTTGCATTTTAATTATTATAGGGTCCTTTTCGAAAGGGTATCCTACATCAGATCAGATATTGGTATTGACATTGAGCTTACTCGTACTAGAGTGAATGGATCCGCCTAACTCATTGAGACCAAAAACCGATCCAGTTTACTCAAGGTAGGCTTTTCCTAAAGACTAGACCACGTAAACCTAGCTTCAGGCATAGGTACATCCAAAAGGTGGTTATGGTCCACAATGTTACAGAACCTCTCCAATCCTCCAGATCGTCTCATGCCCTTGTTATGGCCTCCAACAAATAACACCTCATTGAAGTCGCCCCCAACACACTAAGGCAAGCTGTCATCATTTCATATCTGGTCCAGCTCAGCGGAGAGCAGGAAAAAGAAAACCATCAGTTGGACCATAAACTGCAGTTACCCTCCACTGGTGAGAATCCCCTCTCAGACTTGCAGTTAAAGTAGCAGAGAACTAGTCCACCTTGAACCTAAAGATCCATATGCCCTCCTATCCCCTTTAAACTTGAGACAGGGTTCCTTCACTATGCTGATGTGTTCCCTGACTCACAACCTTATCCCCTCCTCACCTTCATTCAGAATTGCCTTGTCAGATCTGTCTGTTCTTCCACTGCCTCCACTACATCCACAATGGTCGACTCGCGGTGTGGTTGTAGGTTTCCCTCACTTCACATGCTCTGCTTGCTTGAGCTAGCACCGAATCTGTACTTTGGCTGCCACATCATCTTCCTTGCTTTCGCAATGGTCTGCTTTACTCTATCCACCAGCTGCCCAACAGCCCTCACCGGAGAGTCTTCATCTCCTTCGATCTAAATCTGCACAACAACCTCCCTGCCATGGTCAAAGATAGATACCATGTCTGGGGATTCTCTTCAGATTACGACTACGGATCAGGATCATTGCCTTAGGAAACTTATCCATCCCTTCAAGCACTCTATCCCACCGGAGAAAGCCACCACATAGACCCCTAATCACCCTCATGAAACCCAAGGTCCAGAGGTGGTAAGGTAAGCCCTTCAAACACAACCACCTTTGCATGCACAGATCATGCTTCTTAATAGCCCTGATAGTGGGCTCTCATCTTTCAAACTCGAATGAGCCAAATGCCATGGAATTCCCTTAGGGTGCGTTTGGATTTGCAGAATTGGAATTCTGCAGAATTGAAAACCACACAATCAAATTTTATAGATTCAGAATTCCTATGTTTGGATGTCTAACTTAAATAGAACGGAATTGAAACCCTAGACACTACCGTTCCCTCTCTCTATCCATTCCATCTCTACACAATGTCTCAATATTGCAGCCTAGACTAAATTTTGATTTCATATTTATCATGCTACAATTTCTCAACAATGCAGAGATATGAACCAAAAGCCAAATATAAGAAGATGATTTGAGTAAACTGAATTTTGTGTTAATGACTTGCTGATGTTTAGTTTTTTTTTTTTTTGATGAACTGAACTTATGATAGAAGATAAATTTCTGTGTTGCATTTCTTTAGCAGCATTGATATATAACCGGATTAAAAATTCTCGTATTTGTATCAGAAACCAATTGGAAGCAGTTCAATAGTTTGTCAATTTTATTGAAGCATGTCTTGTTGAAGTGTCATAGGACACAGATGGTTTGAGTTCCAGATAAAAACAAAACTTTCAGAGCTTCCACCAAACACATGGAAGACATCACCCAAACAACATTTGAAGTCCGACTAGAAATCAAAATTTAGGCCAGCGATGAATGCAGTGGCGACATTGAGGGAAGTGGGTTTACTATGATGAATCAAATCTAAAACACTTCCTTTATTGAGCTCTGTTTTTCATCCATGGAGGACAGTCGTCCCTTCACTTTCCAATCAAGTGAGCAACTGCTGCAACATTACCCATCCACCTCTTAAAAATCCAGATTTTATTTTATTTTAGTTTGGGATGATGTTAGCCAATATTTCGAAGGATGAGAAACAACCCATCCTCTCTACCGTCTATTTCTTTCTACTCTATCTGGTTGAAACAAATGTAGGGCCGTGTCTATCCATCTTCTTCGCCTTGGCTGATGCTTCACATTGGTAGTAGATATAGAATTTTGTAGAGTTGTTAATGATGTCGATCGTCTGCATCTCTATTTTCTTTTATCGGGTGGACACCAGCTGATCTACTGAGGAAACGAGAAACAACTCCATCATCTCTCTATGATCTGTAATTGCACATCATGGAAATCTTTGCAGACGGTGAGAGAGGTGACAAGAGTGTGAGGGAAGGATAAATGATGAGACCAAGTAACATGAATCGTGAACTCGTTGCATTATAGAGGATTGCTGTTGCGGAGCGTGAATGAAGCACGGAATTTTAAATAACACCTCCATTGTTGTTATTTCAATTCCACATGTTTAAAGCATTTTATTGAGTAGCCGATTCCGCAGGTATTTTTCTGAATTCTGTTTCCATCCCTTTAAAACTGACAAACAACAGAAACCGATTTGGCACACTGAATTCTGTTTCCACTCTCCCAATTCCCTAAATCCAAACATAGCCTTATAGATAAGAGCTTCCTCAGGTGAGCTTTCGAATCCAGAAAGACTAAGGCTTGTTTTGGCTTACAGGGACTCAAGCGAGGTAGAGACTTGCTTAAAAGAAAATCCTTATTTAATGACCACCTTCAACCCAATTGACCTTCTCATCCAATTGGGAGCACATCACAGCTCTACTCCACTGACCAGCCAAAATCCCCTCACCAGAATATGTCGTCTGAATTCCCAAGCTCCCGTTGTGCTGTACGATTTCACCTTCGAGTCTGCGGTTCACAGAGAGCAGGGAATTCTTGAATGTTCCTAGTTGCTGTTTCAAGGCAATGATCCTTCAAAGAAGTAAAATGTCCTTTACGCTTTTTCAAGTCCACCGGAAAAGAAGCATTAGGGTCCTTTCCTTCCACCTCCAGTAACTAGGTCCCCACCACAGAAGACATATTATCCCAAATGTAACCCTTTTTTTCCTTCAGGAATGGCAACATCAAAAAACTTCCCCTCATCATTCATCTTGGAAACAAGGATGAAGCATTCTCTGAGATTATCTTTCCTTCGGTGACCAGAACTCTCACCCCTTCCCTCTAAGTTTTAATATACCTCATCTCTCGTTTGAATGAAATCGCTTCTGAGAAGCATTCCTTCAGCAAAAAAGCATTGGTGAGTCTCATGACCACCTTCAAGGAGAAGCCACTCTTTTCAACTAACCTCAAGCATGCTAAAACTCGGAGACCTCAAAAGATTTCGCTTCAATGGCAGTCGTCTATTTCATTCTGTTCATCTCAGAGATGCTTAGACGCTACCCTCCTAAAATAATGATTACAACCATTCTCCACCCAATACTGATTCTCTCTTTAACATCTCAAAGTACTTAATGATTTCTTTTCACAGGTCCCTCCCATAAGATTCTGAAACATTTCTAGAATCCCACCCATCCTGAAGAACCTGAACCCATATTTCACTGCCACCACCCTTCCCCTTCTCTACAGGCTATCCCTTTCAGCCCCAAATCACCATAACCACGTATGCAATAAGGCTTTATTCACTGAGATGATATGCCAAAGACCCATACTGTCTTTACTCTTCAAAGTGCACACTTTGTCCCAAGCTACCATGTGTTGGCCAGAACCACCTTTTTAATCCAGCCAAAGAAAATGCCTCTGGTTTCTATATTTTGGTCCACCCTTCTTACTAGCCAGAGCTGCCTCTATTAGAGTTCCGTTTCCCCTTGGATAAGAATTGAGTTTTCCACCTTGCTAACCTCTTTGGGATTCTCTTTTTGACTGTATGCCAGATATCTCTCCTCTTGTTTGCCCCTAATAGAAGGCCCAGATGAGTGGTGAGCAACTCGCCTGACCTATAATCCATATTCATAGTCAGCATCTCTTGGTTTGCCATCCCATCCACAACAATCAATGAACTTACTAGTAAAATTTATTCTCAGCTTCGACACTGCTTCAAAAAACATCTCAACTCATATAACAACAATGTAATTTTCCTATGAGAACTTTTTTTTTTCCCGATAATTAATGAAAACTTTATTGAGAAAAAAGAGAAACAGCATAATAGTACAACATAAGAGACGAACAACTTAAAATGGAAGATAAGAACTGATGTACATTACAGGCTGCCCAACACCCTAGTTTGCTAAATTGTCAGCTAGAGAATTTTATTCCCGAGGGACATGAATGAAGAAGCATCTTAGTTCAGAAGAGAGCTCGTTGACTTCGTACACCAAATTCCACAGATGCCATGATTTGCACTCCTTCCCTTGACCCCATCCAATAACTACAGCCGAGTCCCCCTTCAATGATACAACCCGAAACACCCATTTTCTTCAATTCTCTAAGTTCCATGAGCATGCAAATAGTTTCAGCCCACCTACCTTTTATAAATCCCATGAAACACAGGTTCAGGGTCCCAATGGACATATTGAAAAGGTTTTGTCCCCAAGCGCTGGATGCCTCCATTTATCATAATGGGAAGGTGATTTAAGTTAACCCTTGTCTAGGTAATGCCTTAACCCACATTGGCAAGAAGTAATCCTCTCAATCTATAAACACCAGAAACTGATCTAGCTTGCTAAAACTGGGGTGAGCTTGAAAATTTGACCAAGTAAACCTCGTGCTAGAGATTGGAAGATCCAGAAGCCCATTCCGATTCACAAAGTGACCAACATTCTTCATTTTTTTGTTTGCAGTTGCCCCTTATTTCTTTCTTTGACAAAGGAAACCTCATTGATACCCCCCCCCCAACAAAAAAAAAAAAAACAAGGAAGCTTCCAGTGGTTGTGAACCTGATTCATCTCCTCTAGGAAAGCCTCAAATAGAATCTCCTCTGTCATCCCATAAACATTCGTTAAGACTTAACTGTTGGTCTTCCTCTTCACTTTGGCCATGAGAGATTGAGAAAGAGACCAGTAGGGAGTCGACGTAGTCCACTTTTCCCAGAGAACTATTATTTCCCCCATTGTCCCCAGCAAGGGTTTGATGACGAGCCTTCAAACAAAACCCTCAATTCCCTCCCTCTGACTACACTTCCGGTCCTATTCTTGGACTGTTTCTCTGCTCTTCCATCTCATAACCCTCAATCCCCTCTTTTGCCCTTTTGTTTTACTTCTTGCATTCTCTAATCCCATAACCGCCCACCCCCTGTACCTCTTTAGGAAAAAACCCTTTTTATCCCCACCTCATAGCTTAAACCCAACTCTATCCCCTTTCTTGGTCATCCTCAGCAAAGACATATTTGCCTTTGATTTTTCTTCAACTCCAATGCTTTCACACCCTCTTTAACCCTTTCTGAAATGACCTAACAGCCCATTGAGAATTCCTTAAGAAGATTCTAGTCCCATTTCCCTTTCTCTCAAGGTCTACCCCGTTTCATCAATGTTATCTCCCTATCCCTCCCCCCTATTCAAATTTTAAACCTGCCTTTCTAAAACCAGATACCAGCTTCTGCAATGGTTGCACCCTCTCAATGGTTGTCTTGCCAGAACAACTCATCCCTCCCACTGGCCTCCCCTTCATTAGTTCCACTGCCTTCTGCCACCTGTCTTCCTCAGCTAGCCCCTTCCACTTTCCGTACTGCTAATCTGCTTTGTCTTGCCGGTCCCTTATTTCCTCCAGAAAATTTTTTGCTGGAAAATCACCACTTTCCACAGAGATTTCCCATAGAGGTAGATCAAAGATTGTCATTGTCCATGGGATTTTACCCAGAATTCTTTCAAATTGAAGTTCTGCATGCTTATCTGTCCACCAATCCAATTTTCACACATCCTTTACATAACTCCTCTATTTCTCTCAGAAAACCCTTCGACCATAGATGAAAAGGCATCCCCCCTAATCATCAGCCATCATGGTTTAAAAAGACTTTGATAACTGTAGGCATTTATCGCTGGATGCCATCGGTGGAAACACAATCTTTCTGGAGCTATATTTATTGATTCTTTTTCAGATGTTAGCCTGAGTTCCTTTCCCCATTCCATGAATATTATTTCCCTGCTGTCTGCAAACGGAAGTAAACTTGGTGCCGTTCTTCATTTCAGGAGTCGTGCTATCATCTTACCACACATGCGCCATCCCCTGTTCACCCTATCACAAACTACTGCACTATCCCATTATCCGTGTCTATCTTCATTGCTAATCAAGATCTTATTTCTCATTTTCCTGCTTGAGACAGGATTTGTACAGAGATATGCTCGGGGCCAGCTCAGTGTAACCCAGGCCATGGGTGATCTTGAGCTGCTGCATTGGATGGGTCGTCACCATCTCCTACCTGCTATCATTTAACACTATTTTACAAATATGTGAGAAATTTCTCCACCCTCCCTACTTCTTTTCCTTCTAGGATGATAATCATCCTTCCTTCCTTAACTGGGATGCTTCAGAAATCCCTAAGTATCATTCCCTTCTATAAAAAAAAGAAGGTATCGTTTCCTTCTGTTACCTCTTTGTTCAACCATCAGCACATGATTATTATTTTTCCTGGTCTGTACAATCTCCAGGCCTGAGCTCTGGTGAACTGCCTCCACCAGGCAACTTGTGAACCACCAAAGTCACCCTACACTCATTTAATATTACTAGAGTAATAGCCCTTCCTTCTCTTGGTGATCTGAACATATACTTTTCTCCCTTATAATACATCCTCAACATTGAAAGTCTTTGATTCAATTACAATGATCTTCCTCATCCCTGTTATCATAGTTTGCTGACTCCCCAGTTGACTTCTTGACTCCCCTGAGTTGACTCCACTCCTAAGCCTCACGAGTCAAGTCATGTTGTTGACTTCGAACCATACCTCACTCACTGAGTCAAGTTGCTAACTCGGTAGATTCATTTGACTCGGACTGATTCATGTGACTCAGCCGAATTTTGTAAACCTTAAAATAACCCAAAGTCAAGTTGGAACACAATAAGAAACTCTGATTATTATTATTTTTTTGGCTTGAAGTTTCTTTTCTAAAGTCTCCAACAAATGAGCTCTCAAAGACATTCAAAACCCTAAAAGAAAGAAAGAGTAAAGAACTTGGAAGAATGAAGGCTCAAATGGTAGGAAGATTAGACTTTTGACTTGAACTTCTTACCATATAGACTTGGACATTAGAGATTGGGTGGTATTTTGTTTTTATGATTATGTTGAAAAGATGTACTTCGATTTTCAATATATTAATACTAATAGTACTTTTACTTTAGTTTGGACTTTAGAGTTATAATTAGTTACATCTATCTTGATATGGTATTAGACTTTTAATAGTTTATATAGTTTAATTTTAGATTTTCAAGTTATGATACTACAAAATATTTATATTTATCAAGGAAATGGATGATACTTGAGTCAAAATACTATATAATAATAATAATCATAATAATTTTAATTTTAATTATTTTTTACATTTATAAACTAAAAGTAAAAAGTGATATGACTCCCCGAATTGACTCCAATGACTCCCGAAGGGGCTTTCAATTGGTCTTCTCTTGTTTTTAGATATCTCCCGAAGGGGCTTTGTATTGCTTGTACTTGCTCTTTCTTTCAATAAATTCATTTCCTTATTGATAAAAAAAAAAAAAGAGACTCCTGAGTTGACTCCGCTCCTAAGCTGTCTGAGTAGTCAAAAATCCGAGTCAGTAAACCTTGCCTGTCATGTCATAGGTTTTATTAGCGTAAAACTAGAGATCTGGTGGACAAGGCTCTACATGTGATATTATAAATGTTATAGTTTTTATTTTTCATTATTTTTTTTAATTGACTGATTTTATTTTGTCTTAGTGTCCTTAACAGTTTCATCTGAGAATCTTCCAATCAGTGTGGGTAAGTATGTGCATGCAGATGTGTGATTTTAAGAAAATTAAGTATTAATAATTTATGTTTAAAGTGGCAACCCCATTGTGCGATAGCCATGGCTTATGTGTTTCTGTGGCTGGAACCAGAAGATTCTATCATTGAGTTTTTATTTGTTTGCTTTAATAAATATATTTACCACCAGTAAAGAAAAAAGCCGAATATCGTTATCACAAAAAAAATCCCAATCTCAACTGAACAGTAAGCATTTTTCTGTTTTTCACCTGTACAAAGTTTCTATATTTGAATAGTTTAGCTTTTGTCGGACATGAATGTATGTTACTTTTTTTTGTTTTTTGAATGGTAACATATATGTATGATACTTGATATGATAATTTGGTAACATCTATGTATGATACTTGTTGACATGATAATTACAACAAAGCTTTAATTTACTATTTGGTTATGATGGTTTTGTATGCGTACTATCTAGTTTTAATCTACTTCTATCTAGAATATCTAGCAATATTATTATATAATTGTATGAATGTCTCAGGATTTTTCTGGTTAGTATGTTTAATACTATGAACCTGTTCTTTTTCTCACATATGTCATGGATTAGCTTGTGGCCTTGTACTTTATTTTGTGCCCCTTTCAATTATTATTTTTGGGTAAGTATACCCCCCCTTTTCAATTATATGCAGCATATTATGTAGTCTTGTATATTGTTTTCCATAGGGTACAATAGATGAAGAGAACATTAAGGTTTCCCAAGAATGTGATTCGCCACCTGCTGAAATTGGTGCATTGTGTGACGAAATACTTTTAAATCCTAATGTCTTTACTGAGTTTAAGTTGGCTGGGAGTCAAGAGGTTAGTCTTGATGACTTTATCTTATTGCTATATTTTACTATGGCCTTTTAATTCTCTTTGATTCCTAAATTTTGACCTCTCTTGTTTTGCCTCCATATTCATCAGGAGATAACTGCAGATGAGGAAAGTGTGAGGAAAGTTGGTTTGTATCTTACAGATGTTGTACTCCCCAAGTTTGTACAAGATCTTTGCACACTGGAGGTTTCACCTATGGATGGCCAGACATTAACAGAAGCACTCCATGCTCATGGAATTAATGTCCGCTATATTGGACAAGTAGGCATTAGCTAAAGATGGTGTCTATAGTCAATCTTTGTACATTGGAAGTATTTTGTAGCTTCTTTTTTTAATATATTCTCTCTTGACCTATAAACAATTATTGGAGAAAGTAATTGATCAAGAAAAAAAGATTTAAGTAATTGTTGTTAATAACAATTTGTAGGTTTATTCTTTCTTATCTAACTTTGTCTTTATTATTTTTTGACCTATCCAAATTTTGTTTTCCAGGTGGCTAATATGACCAAACATTTACCTCATATCTGGGATCTTTGTATGACTGAGATTGTTGTTAGGTCTGCAAAACATATTGTTAAGGTGATCAATCTTACCTGCTTTAAAATTTGATGTTCTTAGAAGTTTTCTCTGCCAATGCTGAGATTTCATCTTAAATATTTAAAATGGGGCATTTTTGAAGTAAAAAGCATAAGTGTTGCTATTGCACCCAAAAGGAAAGGCGACCTCCTCCAATGGATTCCAATGTTATTGCCAGTCATTGTGTGGATTATCTTCTTTAAATTGAAATACGAATTTCTGAAATTAGGTATGTACTGCATAGATCAAAAACTCGGGATCGGGATTGGGATCGGACCCGGGCGATCCCGATCCGATCCACTACGGATCGGCCAGCAGCCAGATCGCCCTACAAAAAAAAAAAAACCAAAAAAATCAGAAAATTTTTTAAAAACTTTATTATGTTAGTTAGAGCCTATCTACCTTATTTTTAGTCCAAAAACTAATAATTTTTAACATTTTTTATGAATAAAAGTCCAAAGATAAGA
>JAOXJP010198215.1:0-11319 GCA_025762735.1 Platanus orientalis
ACACCATGAAGGCATGAATCAATGTATTTTTTAGAACATTATTAATGTAGAACTTATAAACTAATTACATTTTTTTCAAATTAAAATATTTTTAATTTTTGGATTATTAAATAATTAATAAAAAAATTCAAAAATTTCGATTGACACAGTGAATCAGTGGGTTTTGATCTTAAACCCATAGATCCATGGTCATTTCATCATTACCACATCTAAATCTTTTTATTTTTATTTTTCTAATTTTTTGAATTTTTTCTTTTTTTAACAAAAATGTCTTTAAATCTTCAAAACATGTATCAAATCATGTTTTTGATACTTGAAATCAGTAGGTTTAACATCTATTTGTGCTAATCTACTGATTTTTTTTTTGTTTTAAGAAGGAAATTTGAAAATGAAAAAACGCAACTTTAAGGCAAATTAACGAAGAACACTAAAGAAGGGTCTTAGATCCTTTAAATTTTCAAGATTTGGAGGTTTTTCTTGCAAAAGATTGCAAGATTTTACCACAAAACGATGTTAACAATGTTTTTGGATTAGTGATCTAGGGGTTATTTGTGCGAAACCCCAAAAAAATTTCGGTTTTAACATGTTTGGCTTTATAATGATGATCTAGGCTATCGGATTGTCCGGTCCGGATCGTGGATTGGGCGGTTTGCATCCGGATCTTCTGATCCGGGGCCTAGATCACTGATCCAAAAAATCTGTAGTAGGATCGGCCTATCCGGAACGATCTAGGCCCGGATTGAACGATCCTATATGTATCGCGATCTGAAGGCCGGGATCGGACTGGAGGGATCCGAGATCAGGATCGGACGATCTAGTACCTGATCTTGGATCTTCTGATCTTTGAAACCATGCATATCTCAAAGAAAATACCCTTTAGATCTATTTGTTGAAACTGGCATGTTGGGGTGCAAGCCTTCTGACACTCCTATGGATCCAATAAGAAATTCAGAGAAGAGGATGGGGATCGACTTATTGATATAGGTAGATATATGAGGTTGGTCAGCTGTCTTATTTATCTTTCCATGACACACCTTGACATTGCCTTTGCTGTGAATGTTATGAGCCAGTTTATGCATGCCCCTACTATAGTTCACATGGAAGCAGTGTATAGGATTCTCCGCTATCTCAAAAGTAGTCCCGAGAAAGGATTAGTCTTTACAAAGAAGAATGGGTTACATGTTGAAACCTACATAGACGCTGATTGGGTAGGTTCTATTTCTGACAAAAGGTTTAATTCTGGATATGGTACTTTTGTTGGCGGCAACATGGCGGAGCAAGAAACAGTTTGTTGTGGCTCATTCCAATGCTAAGGCTAAGTATCGATCTATGGCTCATGGAATTTGTGAATTCTTATGGCTTAAGATGTTACTCTTTAAATTAGGTTTTCCAATCAAAGGTCTGATGAGCTTATATTGTGACTACGACTGTCAATTGGACTAGATTGGCCCATATCCCGACATGTTCGGCCCGAAAAAAGTCAGGCTAGGCCAACGTAATTTCGGGCTAGGCTAAGTTTGGGCCCAACTTATAGGCTTGAAGTTTTATTCAGGCCGAGTTTGGGCAGGCTCAAGTTCAGCCCAAGGCCCAGCTAAGCCCGGCCCAAACTAGTATACAAATAATAACTTCATTTATATGCTGATATTAGGTCTTTTTTTTTAAATTCTTTTTGGATCCATATAATTTTAACAAATTTACTGTCATCAAATAGTTCAATTGTCAACTGTTCAAAAGAGCCCATATAACATGCATTTGGGGGCAATTATGGGCCTAAAATCAGCCTAAAATTAATAAAAGAGTTTTCATTTGGGCAGCCTGAACTCAACCCGAAATCTGTTGTTTTAAAATGGGCTGAGTTCATGCTGACTACCTTGGACCAAGTTCAGGCTCGGGTTAAACATTTCGGGCCGAGTTCGGGCTTACCTCAGCCCGGCCCAATTGACATCCCTAGCTGTGACAATAAGGCAGCTATCGGTATTCGGTATAGCCCATAATCTTGTCCAGCATGATTAAACTAAGCATAGTGAGGTCGATTATCATTTCATCAAAGAGAAGATCATGTCCAGGCAGATTTGTATTCTTTTTGTCAAGACAGATGAGCAACTTGCAAACTTGTTGACTAAGGGGTTGAGTAGTTTGACATTTCAGTCCCTAGTTGGCAAGCTTGGTATGTGTTCCATCTACACACCAGCTTGAGGGGGAGTGTAGACATATATACGGAGAGGGTATAATGGTCTGCTATATTTTTGTATTCATACAAGAGTATGGATGAAGTACACATCCAACCCTATTATATATTTAATAAGACACATTTGGGAAAGAATAACTCATTCGATTCTCCCAACCTCTCTCATTCTCTCTTTCTTCTCCTTTTTTCTCAACTTATCTGTTGATCCAAAGGCATCAGAGGTTCAATTTCAACTTAGTGATGATTTAATCTCAACTGTGTCACTTAATAGAATAAAGTCTTCAAGGAAGAACTATAACACTATACATCCAAAACTCTGATCATTTTCTATTTAATTGCTACTTAACTCTCTTTAAGACCCTTGAAATCCTGTTAGTCCAATCGTCTAGAGATGATTTAATCTCAGCTGTCACATAATAGATTGAAGAAAACTTTTAAATACTTTTTAAAATTTTTATAGCTTTAGCATGACCTTGAATACCATGTCTCATATTACCTAAAAAAGTCTCTATTGAGCTTCTTAAAAAAGAAAAAAAAATCAATACCGTAATATTTAAGATTGGGACCTACACTTCTAAAACAGACCATCGAAGTTCTTATACCCCATTAATATGACCAGCAAATCTTCACGTTTGCAGGGCACAAGAAAGCCTTCCTTTTATTTTATTCTTCTTTTTGTCTTTCAACCTATTCTCCCATGGTTTTCATAACAAGAAGTCGATGCTTCTTTGGCTGAAAACTCAGGTCTAGAAGCCTGTTTCTGCTGCAGCACATCGGCACCTTCTTGCTGGTCTGTCAGCAGGCTGCATTAGAACATGCTGTGTTCTCTCAGAAGAGTTAATTCTAATTTTTGGTAACTAATTTGATCTATTTAAATAATATGCAGGTTGATAAGTTGAAAGTCTTGTCAGAATCTCTTGCCAACTCTACCTCGAAAGCTGAAAAACGTATTTCAGATCACAGGTCTGAAAATGTTTCTGGTAACTTAGTCTTTGTATTATTTTTTTGAACTCTTGAATCATGATATTATTTGTCCCGGAGAAATGTGCTGTTTATATAAAAATAATATTAATCAAGGTGCACTTGATATTTTTGATTCATACAAATATCCATGATCTTGTAACTGATATTAATTTTATTATACTTTTATCTTATAGTTATATTGTCAAATAATCGACCTTCTAAGTTTTCCCTAGTAACTTTAGTTTGGGATTTACTCCATACAGCTGATGCTGTGTGGTGTTTATGCATGTTAAGGTAATTGAATGATCAAAGTGACCTGTTTCTTGGTTTAATTCTTTATGCTTTGCTCTGTGTATGGAGAGAGGTTGCAGTAGTTAAAGAGATGCACAGTCACTGTAACTATAGATAAACAGATGTATCTTCAGCATTTCTTTGTGCTTAGATTTTATCATCTTTATTTGTTTATTGTAAGATTAAAGATGCAATTTGTAAAGGGAGTAACAAGATGACCCAAGAATAGAGCTTGCTTCACTATAACCCAAATTTCGACTGAGGATAAATCTATTCTGGAGAGAGAAGGCTATAGACATTGTCTGTCATGCTTTCATCATGGCTGCTGAAAGGATCTCTCCTTCCTATTTCCTTCTACCTTTTTCAAACCTCCCACCTTTGCATCCCTTATGCAACCCTCCACCTCCCACCTCTACACTGTTGAACACCTACAGCCTTCTTCCAAACTCCCCTATCATGACTACTAAAACTCAAGACTACAAAACCAGAAAAATGCCTGCTAGAAATTGAAAGATTTTGAACTTCTTCACCTTTTGTTGATGAACAGAATACCTTTCCAACTACCAGATTGAAAGTAGAATGACGAGGACATGGAGGCAAGGTGGGGCCCGCATATGGCCATGGTGGGGTCCATGCATGGTGAGGAGCAAGGAGCATGGGAGTATCTTAGCTAGTATTTAATTTTGCTTTTTAGTGGTATAGTAGAGATTATATTACTTTATTTTCTGTTTTCTTAAGTATTAGAGTTGGGGATATGCATGGAATTTTAGTTTTTTATATAGGACAGAGTTGTAACTAGCTTCAAAATAGGGTTTTTGCAGGGAAAAATCTCTTCCACACAATTTGAGGGGGGAGAGTAATTTGTGTTTTTGCAGGGAAAAATCTCTTCCACACAATTTGAGGGGGGAGAGTAATTTGTGTTTAACAACTAGGATTGAATTATGGCTGTTTTGGCTTATAAAACAGCCCCACATCTTGTACTAAATTTTTAATGGAATACAATGAAAAAAAATATAAGTTTGGCTGCTGCCTTGCCTCCCATGATTGGAGCTCTCTCTTCTTTCACTTATAGTGCCAAGATGGAAGACCTTGGTTGGTCATTTTCAAGGGACATGGGGTTGGTGATTTCCTCGTGAGGTATCTATTCTATCCTTCTTCTTCTCTATTTTCTCTTAGTTTTCTGGTTTCTCCTTGCTGCCCACAAACCATTAACCACTCCATTCAACTCGATAACCTTACTACCACACCAATCATCAAACCCATCACTCTATTGTCTATACCACCTCCACATCAACCGGCCATCTCATATCATCCCCTTTTACTGTCCATCACCTAAACAACCCATCTCACCACTTTCATCAACCGGTTAACCCTAATACTAGAAAACTTGCATAAACCCTATTCAAAAACCGATTCCCCTGCTGCCCAGATTTTTCCAGCAAGTATAATAGTGAATTTTCTTTAATTTCCCACCACTCTACATGTGCTATGCCATGCAGTGACCATAGGGATTCAATCCTAATTGTTTTGTGTTGGTAAATCTTAAAACCCATTCTTATATACCATTCTGCCAAACTGGGGAATTTGCATTCTTCTAAACTTTGAAGAGTATCTCTTCTTTAGTAACCAAGTAAGCAAGGGTTTATGTACATCGATCAACAGTCCATGGAGGTTGTTTAATGGCTTGATGATTGAGGTAAACCCTTGGATTTAAATCTCTAAATTTCTGCTGTAGGAGTTTTTGAAGTTCAAGTGTTTGAATAAATTCCTAAGGGAGATATTTTGAAGGTTTTGAATTAATTCCATACATAACGAATTGGTATGGTATATTCATACCATAACATTTGAATAGTAAGAACTATAATTCTTATCAATGCTGGAACTCATAGGGAAGAAAATGGATTTATGGATGGAATCGAATATGCAGTATTTACAGACAAAGGTATTCGGTTATTGGGGAACAATCAATATACTTCTAATGTCGAATCAAAATCAACTAGGATAGAAATAAAGCATTGGGTCAAACTCTTCTTTGGTGTCAAGGTAATAGCTATGAATAGTCATCAACTCCCGGGAAATGGTAGAAGAATGGGATCTATTATGGGACATCTATTTTGAAGGTTTTGGCTTTACCTTGGGGTGCTGGTCACAAGATTGGTTAGGAAGGGGTTCTATAAGTTGAAGAGGGTTGTCTATAATTTATGACATAGTTGCAAGGAAGCTTGTTTGGGATTTACTCCATACTGCTTGTTACAAGGTGGGAAGCTCATTTAGGAAGCTAATTCCAAACTGTTTCCTCAAGTAGTGGGAAGTGCGCTTCCCAAACGTGGGATGCACGCTTGTCAAACGTGGGAAGCACAGTGAAGTGATTGGGGAAGCAAGTGAAAACCTTTGGAGAAAGCGAGTAGAAACGTCTATAGAATTTAAAAAACAAAATTATATTTTATTTAATGTAAATCCTAAGTTGTTGGTATTGAATAAAATATTATCTATGAAATTTGGTAATGATTATCTAGAAAAAAATGATTTAGTATTGATTTTATTGTTTATATTATTTTATTGCAACAACAACAAACAACCTTATCCCAACTATTTGGAGTTGGCTACATGAATCCCAACTTTAAAATACTTTGTATAAAAACCATCTTATTTGAATCCTTTTATTGACTGCCCTTACTAATAACAAGTGGTTTGCATATTGATATAGATTGAGAAGGGATCCGAATGACTGCATAGTGTTCATCCTGCTCAAGACAGATTGAATGGTTGGTGGTGGAATCTCAATCATAAGGGTCAATTCACTTCGAGATCATTTTGTGTAGGGTTATCTAATTACCCAAGATTATCGATTCCCCATAAAGGCATATGGAACTTGGATATCCCATCTAAAGTTTGTTTCTTCATCCGAAATAGATTCCTGGATAAAATACTAATTCAAAATCATCTTCAAAATAGAGGTTGAAACTTTTCTAATAGAGGTATACTTTGCATGGAAGAGGAGGAATCGGTAAGTCATCTTTTCATCCACTGCTCAATGGCTGAAATGGTATGAAATTTTTTCCTTTCTCATCTTCAAATTTCTTGAATTTTCCCTAGGCTCTGGAATGATCTTATATTGGGGTAGCAGATTAGTGGTCTTAGGAGCCTTTCTATGTCTTTATGGTGTAGCATTCCAGGGGCCATTTGTTGGGGTTTGTGGAAGGAAAGAAATAGTTGGATTTTTTAGGACAAGTTTCAAAGTAGTGAGGAGGTGGTGACCAATTTATTAAAAATGCTTAATGAATGGGCCTCGGTTTGGGCTAATTTTGAGGAGGAATGGGATGTTATATGGGGGAGGTGTGAGATTATCTAGTATGTTATGTTGGAATTCTGTTTGTGTTTTATTTTCTATATCTTTTTGAATCACTGTCGCAGTGATCCTTCTTATTGTACCTTTTAAATTTGATTGCTCTTTCAAGTTTCAATAAATGAAATTCTTACCTTTGAAAAAAATGATTCTTTGTTACGTATATAGCATAGGTTTTAGGTTTTTTACTACTTTATTAAATTTATTCACTTTATTATATTGTAATTGAAATTATTGATTATAAATTATTGTTATTTACTTTCTATTAGTAATCAATTATTGTACAAGTATTTATTGGTTGTAGACTTCTTATTTACTACCTACTCGTAAATTACTTATTCACCTATTATTTTCATTTTATTTAATAGTCATTTCATAACATTTTTATCTAATGGTTTGAAGTTACTTCCAATTTGCACTTTACTTGCTTCCCAATTGCTTCTTATCCATTCGCTAAATGTTTCTTAATCGGTTTTTGTTTCTCACTTCTGAAGGATTTATTGAGCCTTACTTCCTGCTTTCGAATTACTTCTCGCTTTGGTAAGTACTGTGGGAATGTGTTTATGCTTCATATGCCAAAAAGGCAGGCCTTGAGCATGTAGTCTTTTAAGAAATATATGTAAAATAAAATGAGTAAAAAAATAGAAAAAATGTGAAAAGATTAGAATAGTATGACCATTCAAATTATAAATTTTTAAGAATTCTAGACATCATATTTAATTTCAATGTGCATCACCAAAATATCAAGTACCATTATCAACCATTAGAGTATAGGTTGTGTATGATGGTGGAGGTGAGATGAAGAAGTTAGGGTTTTGTGAAGAAGAAGAAGAAGAAGGAGAAGTGGAGAGAGTACGATAGAGAGATTTCTAGCTAAGATCGTGTGAGCAAAAAATCTCTTTATACTTAACAATATATAAATATATATTGAAGTTTTTCCAAGACAAGTCAACAAAGTTAGTTGTTCAGAAAATGACCAACTTTAGAAATTTCGTTCGATTCATCATATGGTGTCGATCATTCATTGATATAAAACTCTGAGGTCAAGTTTTTTGCACCAGGGGAGAGTGATGTGGGACATTACCAAAAATGTCATGTTTTATGTTTCTTTATTGTTTACATGGTTTTTTGTGTATCCATGGGTATTTTTGTCATTTATGTATGTTAGATGAGGGGTCTGGCCATTAGATTTTGATCTTTGGGTCTTCTCTTAGTTTTTTTAAATATCGATTGGTTTTGGTTAAGTTGGTACGGAGTTATAGAGGTTTTTAACACATTTTTCTGTGCCCGCATTGTAATTTTGTTCAATATGGCTGAATGCCCCATCTATTGGAACATATAAATAGTTCTTATTATCCAGTTTTGGGTACACAGGGATGATTATTGATTATTGGTTGCTACCACTATTTGGTTGATTGATTCCAAAACCCTAGGAGTGATTCCTAGGAACCCTTGAGTGATTCTAAGTGTTTTTCTTTGTCTTTTCTCTTCTCTTTCTTTCTACAAAGTTTTTCACTATTCCATTGGTGTTTTGATTTTTAATGATTGAAGATGGATCAACTTAGATGTTTGGATTGATTTACAAATTTCAAGTAGTGTTGATTGTTTTTCAGATTTTTCCCAACTTTCATAACCCTAAATAGCCTTTACCCATAGCCCTTGTAACCCTACTTACATTCACCCTTTTAAGTCATAAAACTCTGCTGTTAGTAAAAATCCAGCAACTTTTCTTTTGTTTATCACAATCTAAAACCTACACACAACCACCCTACTAAACCCTAGTTCATTTCTAATACTTGAAGGGGAATATCAGAATTTTCCCTTCAACTTTAAACCCAAACTTTGCCATTTTCCCTAATCTTCTTAATCTGTCCTACATCAATTGGTGTTAGAGCTTTTGGTCCTACATCACAAGGCCTCTTACAAAGTGCAAGCCCCATTTGGCTTAAGGCCCAGTTAGTGCACCATGCAAGTTGCTTGAAGCAGCATCACTTTGACAAGGAAGTCATGACTCATAGTGATAGCCTTCAATTGATTTCAAGAACTCTTTGGAGTTGTGGATTATACTAGATTTAGTTCTATAAGTTTAGTCTTTGTTTAGTGGCAAGAGGTGTATCTGCCACTGACTCTGTGAACTGTCTACTTCTTAAAGTTCGGCCTACTTTCTGAAGTTGTTAGCCCCCAAACATTTATTTCGCTCCACTTGATTAAATTCCACCATGTCTGTACCTCATTCAAGTTGTCAGTTTACAATCCACATCTATTCTTTTATTTCTTCTAATTAAAATTATTTGTATTCTGGACCTATTGGATGATTTATTTGCATATATATTTGATTAGTTGAAATGGATTTTTTTTTTAATGGTCTTGAAATGGAAAATGTTAAAGAGAGGAATATACCTGCCTTTCTTTTTTATATTAAGACAGTTGTTTCTACTAAATATATTGTTGCTCTTTGGAAATGATGAATTGTCTTCCATCTCTGGGAAAAGATTTTCAGCATTAGATGTTTCTAATTTGTGTGCTCTATATTCTAAGCAGGAATCAAAAAGAAGAGGCTCTTAACTTTCGAGTGGCCAAAGCCGGTGAAGTTAGTGAAATTGAGAAGGTATGGTGCTTCTTGTTAGGTAATTGTTAGAACTTGAAGTCAGATGATTAAGGGTCTGTTTGGGTTTGCTTTCCGAATGCATTCTGAGGAACACAACCTTAAAAAGCTCTTTTTGAAAAACCCAAATGGGCTTTTAGATGCCAAGATCATATATAAGAAATGTTTTAATAAAACAAAAACATCTATTCCAATGTTTGTGAAAAATTGAGTAGTGTTTTGACTTCAAGAGAAATGTTTATGAAAATGAGTAAAGAAAACACAGTTAAGCCTAAAAGCACTTTTGGGATGTAAAACACCTGAAGGGCTTTCCAGAAGCGTACCATGTCTGCACTCATTTGTGGATGTAAGTTGGACTTCAAATTTTGTGTATAGTGAGCAGTTCCTTAGAAGGTGTGTGTGGTTATGGCCTTAGGCACATCCGTAGAGCTGAAAGGGGCAAAGGGCCCAAGGCTTCATACCTTAAAAGTGTGGGTTGCCTGTGAGGCAGACTTGTCATGTCTTGAAGCTTGCCTTTTGTTGTGAGCACACAAATCCTAATGCTGAGAGTTACAATCATTTGTCTTTTTCTTAAAAAAAAATTTGGACTAATATACATATATGATAACATATTTAGGACTTTTAAGTTTTCTTGAGAGGATCTATTTCAGATTTAGGATTTTCTAATAGACATTGAAGCGTTTTGGAGCCATTGGCCGGCAATTTAGTTTCTCTACTTCTTTCTGACTATGTTGGAATGGAAATTCACAAATTGCTATTATTACCTTTTAATATGAATTGGACTTAACATTTATTTCTCAACATGTGAATGAACCAAAAGGCATGTCTTAATTGAGGCACTCTCTTGCCTCTTTTAACTTTATTTTATTTTTCTATGTGATTCTACTTACATGTGTATGCATTTGTGCGGGTTTGTTACTGGACATTAACTTTTCAATTTGTAAATGATCTGATAGTAATAGTTGTATCTTAATTGAGGCGTTTAATTACTTCTTGTAACTTTATTTTTCCCTATGTGATGGTTAATATGTGTATCTATTCTCTATTATCTGTTTTCTTTTTTCTTTTTTTAAGTGTTCTCAATTTAATTAGTTTTCATCTTTATCTCTTGTGTATATATATAGGGATTTACTTTTAGGGCAAAAAAATTTAATTAGTTTTCATCCAAAAACAATTAAATGAGTATCACACTTACGTCTTCCATCTTGAAGCTTATGCCCTCGTGCTGCTGCTGGTTCTAATGCCTTGCATCATGTCTTCACATTTTAAAACACAGATAAATACTTATCCTGCAAGAATTCTTGGCTTTGACGGTCATTTGTGCATAGAATTGCTAACTTAATATAGGTTATAGAAGCACCAGACATCCTTTTAATTGCTTACCACCAGCCTACCATGATACTAAACTCTTCCCCATGGCTATATTTCTTTAAATTTTGCAGAAAGCTTCTTAATATATGATTTGTTAATTGGGAAGATCTTTTTGAATCATTTCTAAATCCAATTGGCACATTTGGTAGATCATTATTAATAGCTTCATACCGTTTCATGTTTATATTTCTACTTACCTGGATATATTTGAGAAAGTTCCAGAGTCTAGTGAGATTACTATGTCATCTTTGTTCATCAGTAGTGCTTCTTTCTGGTTAATGATTTTTCTGTTCTTGTGATATAGATAAAGTTGAATAGCTATATGTGCTTCTGAAAGTGCAGCATGTCTATATGTGGTGATCATTGTTTCCCGAAGGAAAATTTAGGTAAGCTTTTATTTTCATGGCCCTTTTCCAGGAATTAGCAGCTGAGATTTCTGGACTTGAGAAGCAAAGAGATGAACTTGAAGCTGAATTGAAAAGGGTATTTGTCTTTGGGGGGGGGGGGGGGGGGGGGGGGGGGGGGGGGGGGGGGGGGGGGGGGGGGGGGGGGGGG
>JAOXJP010198226.1:1788-12121 GCA_025762735.1 Platanus orientalis
TTACGTTGCTTATTTATAGTCCAAATACCCAAAAAATAGACAAATCCTAAACAAATCTATAGAAATTCGTCTATAAATATTCTTACTCACATGCATCATCTTTGGGTGAGATTTTATCCTTTATATAAATTGAATTTGAAAATTCTTTGTGAAATAACAATTGTAGTCTTTGAATTCTTATTTTGAACACATGAAAAATCTTGTCAATTTGACATATGTGGAAAGTTATGTCATCTGAAAGTCATACTACACAAAACCTTTTAAATAATGAATTTATATGAATTTTCCTTTTTAAACCTATATAGCATTCTTGATATTTTAAAAACATTTTCCTAACAAAACCAAAGCACTTAATAAAAGAAAACCTTTCCTAATAAAAAAGACCTCTCTCACACACCCAAAATCATGTGAAGCCAAAATCCTGTGAACAGGATTATTTATAGCAGAATGTCAAGAAACCCTACAGCATAATGTGGGTTGAAACCCCAAAATCCCCCCTAAAACCGGTTCAGGTTGTCAGACTAATGGGTCCTTTCGTGTCTCAGGTCATTCTCCAGACCACCCAAATGGGTTGTTTCTGGATTGAATTCGAGGCAACATCTCAACAGAAGAACAAGAAGAGAGAGAGAGAGAGAGAGAGAGAGAGAGAGAGAGAGAGAGAGAGACACACCTGTATTAGTGATATACCTTGCTTTCGGTTTTTGAATAATAACAAACATGTCACTAGTTTAAATGGTTACGAATGATGGTGCAAGGTATTGATCCTAGGGAGTTTCATAATTTTGAGATGTGAAAAACTATATGAAAATGTAAGGAAAAGTAATATTCATAACTTGACCTTAGTAAACTCACAACTCAATAATGAAGGTAAACGTTGATGGTTTGAGAGATGAATATATACATCTTCTTAGCTTCTCCTATTTTCTATTTATGGGAATGAAATGTTTCTTCATCTTTCATTGTATATGTAATTCTCAAGGTGAGACCTTTAGTTTCTAACTGCGACCACATGATGGTGTTAAATTATTTTTGGAAATATAGGCTTGATGAAAATCATCTATAAAAAAAAATACAAACACATTAAACAAATTAGAACAGTACAATAAGAGAAGAAATGGTAGAACTTATCAGTTTATTCAAAGTGTGGATTGAGACAAAGGAATGCACTGTCCTTGAATCTGATTTGACCCTCATATAAATTCCTTAGTGCTTAAGGTGTTCGCGGCATCCATACTTTATGATTCAATAGTCTTTCTTCTCCAAAGCTAGCACCCCTTGAAGGCTCTCTTACAATTCAGGTATAATTTCAACTCAATCAAATACGAAAATACTAGTAAGCTTATAGAAGAAGATGATATATTATAGTGTATAGATCAACTATTATATATAGAAGTAGCTAAGAGATTGAAAAATATTAGTGGAGACAAAGCATTAAAACTTTGGTTATTTCCAAACCCACTACAAACGGTTACAAGATTTAAACCTTAAGCAATTAAACAATTTAAAAGAACTAATGAAAAACATGTGACACCACACCACACCACCCACCTACCTCGTCATGCCACATCACATCATGCAACAACTCCTCAAACTCATATCCTCTATAACCAAAATGTCCATTGTGACTGCATAGTGGGGACTGCAAAGTGAATAAAGGAAATAAAGTAACATAACAGAAAAATAAGGTAAAATTCAAATGAATTTACAGTCACATATGCTATAAATTATTTGGAATTAGCCAAGGCAGCACATAAACAGATTCGATGTGATTCTACATAAACATTATTTACATTTTTTTTATTTCCTTCCATATTAATTGTCAAATTCATGAGTGCCCTACTATATGCATCGTTGGAAATCCAACATAATTGATGATGTAACCAATGCACACAGCTGAATAACACTTCTCACAAACTTGAATGATGACACACTATACAATGAGGTCAAATCTTCACCAATTAACCTAAAGAAAAAGCACAGGGCTATACACCCCATATGACAACAATTTGACAAAACCAGTAGTTACACATCTTGAAATCCAATACCAAAGGCCCACACAGCCATACTTAAACAATAGGGTTCAACTAAACCTACCAAGCCCTAATACACATCAGCTTCTACCAATATACTTGGCTCATTGACAATCTTAGAAGAAAACATTAAATAATATTTTTTTAATAAGAATAGGTTTGTGAAAAGAAGGGCTTGAGCAGGCCGAATTAGTTAACATTGTCCTTAAATCTAAATACTATCATGATATATTATTGTATGGTCCCTAGGCTATCCATTGTAGCTCCATTACCTTTGTAAAATCTTTGTTCAGTTACCAAACCAAGATCCATCATCTCCTTACTAATACTTCTACCTTTTCAAACTAAATAATTTGAGATAGGATGGCCCAGAGATTTAGGGGTTCCTTGAATTAATTATTTGAATAATTTTTTTTTTACTTAATTGAATATTTTGAATTGTGTTCTTGTCCCCTATGGGAGTTGCCGTTATAAAGGTGAGAACTACAACTGAGACTGAGGTTGAGGACCATAAGTTTCAGATTGAGGATGCAAGAAGCCAACTTTTGCTCCTATAGAGGAAGGGATTATACATACCTAGTGTTGGTTTTGCTTTAGTTAACCTCTTAGCATATGTTTTTGCAATTAAGGACAAACTCGAAGATGAAAAAGTTACTAGTTGTGGACATCTTGCAGAAGGTAAGAAGAAATCAACACTATTGTATAACTGAGAAAAAGTATGAGAATGTTATTTGATGTTTTCGAAAAGCTATCTTAAACAGTGATAGTAGAAAATGGATCTATCAAGGAGTAAGAGTGTGATCTACTTGTGCCTCGTGGAAGAGGTGTTGTACAATATTTTGATTGAACCTTATGTAGTGAAGCTTTGGTTGAAATTTGAAAGTTTTTATATAACGAAATCTCTTATGAATTGTCTTTACCTCAAGTAGAAACTATCTACCCTACATATGAGAATAATCTTAATGAGTTTAATAAGATTATTTATCAATTAACAAGTGTTGGTTCAAAGCTTAAAGATGAAGATAAGACCCTAATCATGTTATTTTTGCTTCCTTCATCATATAAGCATCTCATTACTGCTCTGGTCTATGACAAGGATACTATTGATATAGAGGAAATTACTATAACACTTCTTTTCAATGAATTGAGGAAAAAGGACTCTATTAACAATGTTTAGGTTGAAGGTTTAGTTGTTCTTGAAAGAACAAAGGAAACGGGATTTGATAAAAATAAATCTAGATCCTAAGAGGATGTGGAATGTTATTATTTCCATAAGAAAGGGTATATTAAGACGAATTATCCTAAGCACAAAGAAATGAGGAAAGAAATGTTAAATCTCTGAATGCAACTAGTATTGTGGAAGAAGATTTAGATGCTAACATGTTTCTGTCTGTGACCATTGGGGATGATCATTCTTGGGATGAATGGATAATTGATTCAGGTTGTTCTTATCATTTATGTCTCAATAGGGATTGGTTTTCTACCTATATGTCACTTTATGGTGGATGGTGGTACTCTTTTGACGCGTAATGGTATGCCATGAAAAACTATTGGAATAAGAACTGCCAAAATCAAGATGCATGAAGGGGTTCTGAGAACATTCGTAGATGTTTGGCATGTTTTAGATTTGAAAAAGAATCTTATTTCTTTGGGTGAACTTGACTCTTATGGGTGTGAAGTAATGGATGAAAACAAATCCATGAGATTGTCAAGGGTGCCTTGATAGTTATGAAAGCATGAAAGGTTAGAAAAATTTATGTACTATTTGGAAAAACCGTTATATGTGAAATAGTTGTGCCTTATCGAATAATCCTGATTCAGTCTCTAAACAACTGTGGCATATGAAAGGGAGTTACATGAATAAAAGAGATTTGATAGAATTGAGCAAGAGGGATTTGCTTTGTGGTAAGAAGACTGGAAAATTAGACTTTTGTGAATATTGTATTTTTGGAAAACAACATAATGATGTTACTTTTGATAAGTCTGTTATGTTACAGTTAACCAAGTAGATAGAAAAAAATGGAGATCAAAGTATGAGTGTTAAGGTAGAGGTGGAGTGTGATACTCCTAATTTTTTGGGATGTGAAGATGTAAATTTAGACACCATTCAGAATGCAGAAACAATTCAAGTTTAGGAAGTTCAATAGCAACATCAAATTAAGACCAAGAAGAATATTAGACCTCTTGTCATATATGGTTTTGAAGACATAGTTGCGTGTGCATTGACTACTGAAAATTCAGTAGATATGTCGACAAAGCTAGTTTCGATGATCAAATTCAAGGATTGCTTGGCCTTGAACAATTTGTGGAAAAATTGATTTTGTACCCTATGTGAGTTTGGTGGAGAATATGATGAAGAGCTCCATTCAAATGGTTTGGTAGGATTCAAGCCATGGTGGAGATTTGTTGAGATCTTGACTCCAATTCAGCCCAAAGTGCACCCATTTGTGAGATCCAAAGAGCGGCCTAAATGAATCATTAATAGTTAATTTTTTACTTGATTTGGGTCTGAGGACCCGAACCATTTTTTAGGGGGTATTTTGGGAGTTTAACCTGCAATATGTTGCAAGGTTTCGTGGGATTAACCCACAATATGTTGTAGGGTTTAACCCTCTATAAAGAGGGTTGTTTGCATGTTTTGTAGGTTATGAGAGAAAGACAATTTTGGAGAGTTCTTCGGGATTTTCTTCAAAGGTTTCATTTTTAGGTTTTGGGAAAACCTTTTGCACTTCGTAATCTCTATTTTAGTGGAGTTTTTGATCATCTTTGCCCATGGATGTAGGCAATCTTGCTGAACCATGTAAATCATGTGTTTGTGTGATTGTTCTTTTGCATATGATGTTTTCTCGTTTTAATTCATGCTGCCATAAACTCAAATCCAATCTGTTTTGTCACTACAGATCATGAAGTTACTCTTAATAGCTCAAGGGGTTTCATGGTTTTTCTTCTCCAAAACATGGTTTAATTTCAAGTAAAAGTGTACAATTTGTTCAACCGAGTTGAATTGACTCAGCCAGGTTTTCAACTGAAATCAAAGGGAGAAAAAAGAGGGTGCAATATTAGTAATGATAATTACAATAAAAACAAGGAAATAAGAAAGAAAGAAAGAAAGAGCAGCATAACTTCCATGGCTTTATTTCAGCTCCACTGATATTCCCCCTACTTCCTCCAATAATGCTAGTTGTATTCCATTCGACCATATTAAGACACAATACTTGATCAATACTGCTGAGTCTCTCAGGTCTTCGAGTGCTTATTTGGATATATTGGCTGTTAGTGAAGATCACAAATGAACTATGACTTGGCTTGCAACATAAGGCTTCCTTTTGGGTTCTCTCTCCCTCTTCATTCAAAACTTTGAATGTTCTTTCAAATGACCTCTCTTCATTAATATTTACTGACGAGTCAGATCCCACCAGAAAAGATTCTTAAACTTCAGGCTGGTCTGAACTTTGAATTAGCCTCTCTCCATTGAAATTTATCGCCGAATCAGGTCCTACCAGAAAGGATTGTCTAAATGAAGGTGTGTCTGAACTGCGACAATGACTCCTTAGTTCTGGTCCTGTAGCCCAAAGAATGATCACAACCATAACAGCACTGATCTGAAATTGTGCAATACTTATATCAGTAATTTTTGCTGTAGCAACAAATGATTTTTGAACCAGATATGGAGAACAAAGCTGCTAGTCTATGAGGGAAAAACAATGAAACAGAGGTGGTCATGTGACCAATTTCTCTAATCAAGGTATTACAGTGTACATGTTTTACCTGTGCTGCTATGATCATGATCACAAGAACACGGCACACACTGAGATGGAAGATTAAGAAACTGGCGAATTTCTGGTCTTGCTCCTCAATGTACTTGAAAATTGTCTATCAAAACAGAAGACAGATAAACTTAGAAGGTGATATCAGGTGACGAAACATGGACTTTGAATGGTATATAAATAATGGGTTTGAGAAGATATACGTCTTTCCAGTCCATCTTGAACAAAACTGTCACAACCACCCCAACTTGAATGCAAAGAATGGAGCAAACAGACAATATGTACTTTGAATTGGTTGAGGATAACTTGATGAGTAGCTATATTATAATAAAGATGATATCAAGAATGAACACCCCCCACCCCCAAAAACTAAATAAATAAAAGTTCATTGAAAAGGATACAATAGAAAGGTTAGAACCACTCATAGAGTTAACCACCATATTGCCAGAAACCATGCTTAAGCACACAACAATACCGTCACCCAGACATGTGTAGATGAACCTGCAGAACAATAGTTTATAACATCAATTGCTTGCAAAGAGAACAAAAAGAGAAGCAATTTTAGAATAACCAGAGAAGAAACAGAGATAATAGTCAAATTTCGGCCTAACGGAAAATGATTTTTAATTCAACCTTCTCTTGTTTGCCAAATAACATATAAATAGTTATTTGGATTTGAGGATTGCCAATGGTTTTGCGGGTTAGCCCATCTCATGATCATCAGAAATAACAATCCCAATAATCCTTTTATTACACAATCTTCAAAATCAAGCATTTTGACTAAACAAAATCAAGAATCGAGTGAACTGAGATGAGGAGGTGCTGTTATCGCGTTTCTTGAAGATAGTCGTAGGCTCCCAGTTGATTGTGCTTGGGAACGTACCAAGCTACCTTTGAGATACAAACAAACTCAGATCTTTCTCCTTTCTCCCAAAGGACATGCACTACCCAACAGAGACTTATGATACCTAACTTGTAAACTTATTGCCCTTTATGGAAGGGTATGCAAAATGTACATGAAAACTTGTCTAAATTATCTTAAAATTTCAGTGAAGTCTCCCCTTATCAAGGTGACTATCATATATGAAAATTGAGTCAAGAAAACATGATTAACACCTTCAATTCAAGTGAAAGCTCCCCTACAAGAACAAGCTAAGATTGAGGTAGGTTTGAACCAAAGGATGCAAGCAAAACTCCCCAGGAGAGCAGTTGATCCAAGGGCTCTGCTGGGTTTAATGTACCAAAAACACACACTCAAAAAGAGAGAGCTTGTGGGACAGAGGATTATTTTTTGCTTTAAAATGGGAAGAGGACGTGAAGATCAAGTGGTTTTCAATTAGTTATCCAGTTTCGTGACATACTATCTATTTTCAGAATGTGAAAAGAATAACAACGATATAAAAACCCAGAAAACGATGTATTTGCTAAGAAGACTATCAGAACAGCAAGAAAAATACCCAGGAAACAAGTGAAAGGAACAAATGAATAAATTACTTTAAACGAAAAACAGTAACAAAGATAAAAGAAGTTTTAACACATACCTAATATAATAAAATCTAATTTAATGTTATCTTATCAAATCTAATCTCACAAAAATCCTAATCAAATATTTTTCCAAATAAGAGACGATAAGGACTGACATGAAAACTACTTGAACAAAACAAAACATAGAAACAAACAGGGCAAGGAAGAAAAAGAACATCAATCCTTCGAGTTGATGGTGAAGAATAGGAATGTATAATTCAGTATTTCAGTGTCCAGGAATTACTATATGAACTTAAAATAGTAATAAAATGAAAGAACAAATGACCCAAAGCAGGGATACCAAAAATAAAATAAGAACAAAAGAAAAGAAAAATGTCCCAAAGACGAACAAAACAGAGGATAATAAAAAAATCAAGAAAAAAAAAAAACGTTTAGAGAGAAGACTCAATTAATACGAGCCTGTTTGGAAGCCACCTGTAATGTAATCATCCCATTTGAGTTTCTCAAGGCATTTGTAACCATGAGATGATGGTTTCGTAATCACCTCATTCAAATTTATACTGATTTGTTAACTACAATTAGAAATGAATCCATCTTAGGTTTTTCTATAAAATGAAATGATTTATGTTATCAAGCACAAATGGCTGTAAATTTGAATGAGTTCATTACAAACCATCCCGTGTTGCGGCTACAAAAGACTTGAAAAACTCAAATGAAATGATTTCATTACAGGTGGCTGCCAAACGCAGCCTAAATCAATCAATTCAAACCAGTAAAAAGAAAAGGCAAGGAAATAGATGTAATAACCCATTTCATTTAACCAAAAAAAAAAAAACCATTTAAGCATCTGAAAACAAGAACTCCATCAATACGGTTACAGATTTTCAGTTAAGTGAATCAAACATTCAAATTCAGTGAAAGAAACAAAAACCCAAAAGCCAATTTTTTTAAAGAAAAACTGGAAACGCGAAGCAAAGATAGAGAAGCCCCAAAACCAAATTTTTTAAAGTAAAGCAGAGATAAAGGAAACTACCATGGTCTAGGAAGAGCTGAAGCAGAACCCAGTTCAACTACTCCTTCTCTCCACGTCCTCAACAGCCAAAGACTGTAAATAATCATCCCAACTCCGCATAAGTTCACCACCAGGTTGACAGTCCTCACTGAGCTGTGCAAGCAACACCTGGTGCAACTTATCATTGTTGGCTCTGTAACCATCGCTGGACATTCACAGATTAACAACAGTTACACCTTAAAACCTCATCTGTTTTTTTTTTTTTTCGTTCCATCTATAGTTTTCAACTACAAATACCAAGTCCTTTTCTTCATTTTAATAGCAATAATACATAATCTGAAATGGGCCTACTCAAATGCGTCCGTTTCTCACAGGAAGAGGAATTAATCTTTCAACTTGCACCTTTGTTGACTGTACATAATGAAACTGAAGAAGAGATATTCTCCAATTGTTGAGAGAGAGAAAGAGAGACTCTTTGAAAGTTAGATTGTAGACTAGTTAGTCAGATTTGGATACAGACAAGGCACACCTAACACTTGAAAAGGCTGACCAGCCAACGACCTGGCAACTCCTTTCCCATTAATGAATGAATGGTTATAAAATTTAGGAACTATTCATTATCAAATCGTTTATTACTCATTGCAGACCTTTTTTTTAAGACTTAAAATATAAAAAACACGCATGTTTCAATAATCTTTAGAGGGGGTTTATACAACTTAGTGGAAAAATCGTAGGACCCAAGGACATGTGCACCGGTAGTTGGGAGTATTACGATCTCAAAGGTTTAGAGGGCCTGGCCCAAAGCATTCTATCAATTCTTAGGGGGATTGGTTTATGAGTGTTTTCCTTAACTAACGCTAACTGCTGCACCCTGTTAGAGGGTGGACACATCAGCATTGAAAAGTGATTTTCACTTTTTGGGGGGACACCTATTCACTTTTCGGTGTTGATGTGCCCGCCACCTGACAGGGAGCAGCGGTTATCATTAGTTTTTTTTTTTTTTGTTTTGGTACTTGGCCACTTGGGTCTTTTAACTGCTCCTAACCACTTGAAACGGGACTGGGCTGACATCGATCTGAACAGAGATCTTGAGGACCCCCTGAACAGAGAACTTTTGCACTGCTCCCCCACCCCCTTCCAGGGATTAGAACCTGGGTCTTCTCTATGGAAGACAGATACCTCAGCTGCCAAAGCACTGGGGCATTCGTGGCAGTTATGTGAGTGTTTTTTATCCTCTTTGATTCCTAGGTTTTCGGCATATTAGTTAGGTTTGTAATGATTTTTATAGAGCCATGTCATATCCTGAATTCGAGTCACACAGAGGGAAACCTGGACCAACCAAATGAACTGTTACATTGTAGAAAGGGTTATGAATTTGAGTGAGAATCATTTAAAGGTATAAAAGACTACTTGACCAATGTAAAAGCTGCCATAAACCCTCAGGATTTGGTGAGACCCTTTAAAAAGGCCTAAGGTTTGCCCAGTATCAAGGGTGAACACATCAGCACCGAAAAGTGATACACCCCCCAAAAAAGTGTAAATTACTTTTCCAGCATTGATAGGGTCCGCCTTGTATCAGGGCGAACCTGAAGTGTTTTTCAAGGGGTTGCACCAGATCCCAGCCAACCTCATGATAAAAACAGAGAGATTAGAGTGAATGTTGCCATAGAATGGATTGCCAAGATGCTGGCTGCAGAATGTGCTATGATCCCAAAGATTTAAAGGGCCGAGCAAGCATACTGTGTTCTATCTTAAAGCAGATTTCCTATAACCCTTTTACTGTAGTCAGACTGAAGCACCATGGTGTCAGGTGACATGCGGGTTGAAAAAGTGAACCATCACAAAAAATGAATCACTGCTGGATATTTTTCACTTTTTCTGCTCACGTGTCAGCCAAAGCCCCTGGGGCTTCACTCTGACTAAAGTAAAAGGGCTAATAGGAAATCCACGAGGGTGGATTGTGTCCTCTCGTCTTATCTAACGCTCCTCTCTACACCCTGTCAGACGGCGGGCACATCAACGTTGACAAGTGGTGTGCG
>JAOXJP010198237.1:0-12121 GCA_025762735.1 Platanus orientalis
TATATACTATTGATAATTTTAAAATAATTAATATATTATATATAATACATATATATTATGTATGTAAAAGTTCGGGCCTTGGGCTAGACTGAAGCAAACTCAAACGTGGCCCTCAATAAAAGTTCGGACCTTGGGTGGGGATCGGGCCTTTGTTGGGCCTAGCTCGAGCCAAGCCAGCCCATGCTCACCCCTACTTTTTGAAAAGCCCGCACACAAAAAGTATATAAGCGCCACCTCTTTTGTATCGTCTGTGGAGCATCGTGTAGCACCATAAGTGTGAACTGGAGGATACAGCTCCTATTTAAAAGGCACTAAACTCAAAAAAATCATTACGTGTCAGCCTGTGATAGAGGACACAATAGGACATACAAAACCTGGACGCAATATTTGCTCCCTTATTTAATATCGCAAAGTACCCACACATCAAAACAGCCGGGAGTGGGCCCGCGGTGGCTTTTGAGTCGGGCAAGCCAAGCCAAACAAAATGAACACTTACGAAACAGTCTACTTGGAGTAAGATGATGTGACACTTAGACAAGCGGGCCCATGTATATTTGTTATTGGTATCAAGCCGAGTTGCGTCCTTAGTTGGCGTGAGTCCTTAAAAAGAACGCATCTTCTAAAATTGTCCAAAGAATAAAAATGTTGTAGGTCATCGTTAAGCCACCACCGTTTGCTCGGGGTTAGTTGCCAGGACAAATTAACTGACGTAACCTTATCATTTATTAATCACGAAAGTTAATTAGGAGACATGTCCATCCAAATACATATTTCCAATTGGGTATGTGATCAATATAGCTAAGATCTATAGGCAGTGCTGCAGACCCTTTTGGAAAAACCCTTAGGGGGGAGAGGGATAGAATCTTAAATTGAGAATATGCTTTGAAGATGCTCTAGGATTGTAGACTTTATGCAGAAACTCTATTTTGATTCATAGGGTCTACAATCCTGAATTTTTTAGATAAAACATCCCATTTCAATAACTTAGATTATGATTTGTGTATTCCATGACATCCAACTTCATTAATTAACTTCTAGACAAAACCATAATGCTTCATATGGGTTGATAGCGACTGAGGTTCCATGGCCAGGATTGTAGTCCCTGAACATTTTGCCTTTTCATCTTATTGGTACTTCACATTATATTAAGCGAAGCAAATGTTCTGTGATAAAAATGCCTCTGTAGTGTGTATGGTGAAATAGAAACAGACATGTATTGTTTTGGAGGGTAAAAGGGTCCAAAAAAGTGTTCAGTTGAAAAAGTAGGTGGTCAATAGAAGACATTAAATTAAAAAACACATCATGTGTCAATCAATGTACGATAATAGAGGTCTGTCTCAAAACAGACAATCATTCTCCTGCCTGTTGGTGTTTTTTTTTTTTTTTTTTGATAAGTAATAATAAATTTGATTAATCAGAAAAAAGGATTATATACGTGAATATTTACATTAATATGGGTGTTCTTTTAGATTTGCCAAGAGGGATCACTATGCTTCGTTTCTAAGATTACCTTTTTAGTATCTTTATCTTATTTTTTGGGGGCCATTAACCGCCCAAGATATCTGGCTTGGGTTTCAGCAGCCGATATGAAGAATTAGGAGTTTGATATGCCCGTACGAAAATGGGCCATCAAATTCACTTTAGAGATGATCCTTTTGACACGTCTGTTTTGTGTTAATAGTCAAATCTTTTGGAGGAATTTTTCATTTTTCATTTTTCTTTTCCATAGTCTTTTCGTTCTAATGCTCATAAATTTGAGCGAAATGGTTGAAATAGAGAAGTGCTTCTGGAGTGTTGTGTGATAAACGAATACCAATAAAATTAAAGGAAAAATTTTATAAAACAGTTATAAGACCAGCCATGTTTTATGGAGCATAATGTTGGGCAACCAACAAACAACAAGTACATAAAATGAGTGTGGCTGAAATGATGATGCTGAGATGGATGAGTGGCAAGACTAGAAAGGATAAAATTAGGAATGAATTTGTTCGTGAGAGTTTAGGGGTAGCGCCAATCGGCAATAAAATTGGGGAAAGTCGATTGAGATGGTTTGAGCATGTGCAACGAAGACCAATGACTGCACCAATGAGGCAAAGTGAGACAATACAAATTGAATGTGCTAGAAAGACTAGAGGAAGGCCAAAATTGACCTAGATGGAGGTAGTAAAGAGGGACATAGCAGCTTGTAATTTAACAACAGATAAAGCCCGAAACAGAATGGAATGGCAGAGCAGGATTCGTGTAGCCGGCCCCAAATAGTTGGGATAAGGCTGTTTGTTGTTGTTGTTAGAGGGGGTGGAACACCGGTCCAAAACGTGACACGCGTCTGACAAAGGGTGTATTAATAAATACACTAGCAGTCTATTTTGTGTAATTACTATAATACACTCCTTTGAACCACATGTATTGACCCAATACAATACATTAATTGGTAATGGCGTGATTTCACTTCAGTCAGACGATGATTTTAAAACCTTCTAAAATATGGACCCACTTAGTTTTCTTGATTTTATTGGAGACCTTACCAGCCCACCTAGCTTTTCCGATTTTCAATGGAACTGTGGGCGGCCGATGGCACAGGGCGCTTTTAAATCTTAATCCTAACATTAGCTTTTTCTTTTTGTTTCTATGCTACGAGTCCGGATCTGTTGAAGATGACCATTTTTTTTAGATGTGCTTGGCATTTTCTCTCTTTTTCTTTTCTTAACATTAGCTTTTTTCCTTAAAAAGCTAATCCCAACATGACACATAATCTTTTTGTTAAACATTCTTAATTATCTCAACTACTCATTAAACAATATCATTAACATCTTTCTTTAATCCTGTTTAGTAGGTATATTGCGTGTTATGTTAAGATTCGTTTTTCATCATTTTTGTTGAAAAAGAAATTTCGGTAGATCCAGCCTCCTATGCTACAGTTCATAGTGTCTTAGTTTTATCCAATTCAAAGGTTGGCGAAAACACTTGGCTGGATAAAATAGACATTCCTTTTTTTATTTTTCTGAAAATCCTAGAATATATTCTTCATCTTCTACATTTATTTATTTTTTATTCCAATTTAATATTTGTTATCGATTCAGTTTCATATATGCATTACCCTCCTCTGTCATCATTGGTCTCGTCATCTTTGTAAATATTTATCACCATCATGGCTGAGGAAAAGATTATGTTTTTCCTGATGTATTAGAATGGCATTAGGAGGTGGACACATCAGTGCTGAAAAGTGATAAGCACTCCCCAAAAAGTGAAAGTCACTTGATGGGTTGGAACCCAACTCAATCATTGATTTATTGTCAGTGGATTTCAGGCCTGGAAAGAAAAGCCACTTCAGTCAAAATCTCAGAAAGAAATCTTGGAAAATGAAGTAATTTTCAGAGTGGCAAGCAGGTGTCACTTATTTGGGAAATTAGATTTTCTCCAGAAACATGCACGGCTGTAAGTGGTTGGAGAAAATGGACTCATTGCTGATGGGTCTTATCTGTAAACAATATGAGTCGGTAGAATGATACTAACGACCTCATCACATTGTGGAGTGTTAGATAACTTGCTAAAAATTTTGGAGAAATTTTACTGGAAAATTTTAGGGCTCAATAATCTATGGGTTTTAGATATTTTCAATTATGACTACTTTATCTTGTATTACAGCCTAAATTATTCATTTTGTAAATAAAATTTATATAAACGAGGCATACAATAGTTCACTTAGGACATAAATCTGATTTATGTATAAATGTTTGAATAATTTTCAGTTGTATATAATAAATAAAATTAGACAATGCTATTTTTCACAAGGAATGAAGTGGACTTAGTATTTTTGTTCTAGAATTTGTAAATCCGAAAATGATAATGAAAGAATGGATTTGAGGTGGGTTTTAGTTTGGATAGAAGAGTTTGAATTAAAAAAGTATCTAAAATGAAGATCCTTTTCTTTTCAAAATTTTGATTAGTGAAATATTAACAAAATGATCAAATTGGCGAAATTTGGATCTTTTGTATTCTCTTAAATTTGTGTTCTGTGCTGCATAAAAAAGTGAAAAAATTTACGAGTTTTAACAGTTTTTTTTTTTTTTTTGATATATAATTTTTTAAAGGGAAAGGATCTCCTACACCCAATTTGTCTGTCCCCCTGTGTCCTCACACATAAAGGATGGGGTGTGTAGGGTTAAAACCTTAAAAACGGATTTCAAATAAAAACGTAAGTACCCAAATAAAGGGGTGTTATAAGATTAAAACTAGAAAAAATGTTCAAATGAAGTAGTAGTACCTAGAAGGATGGGGGACAAACAAGTTTGGCTGTAGGATACCCTTTCCCTTTTTTAAACCATACTTGGAACAGTGAATTGTTTGCCATTGATATGGCAGTGCGTGCAAAGGATCTTCTCCTGCCGGCCTATGACCTATTAAGGTCCTATCTAAATGGTGGCAGGAGATGATTGGAGGGAAGAAGTGAATTGCATTTTTCAAAAATTTTAATTCATTTTTTCTCTCCAATAGTGTCCTGCCACCTATTAGACAGTAGTGGCAGGAGAGGATCCGGTCTAGGCAGTGTGCATATAAAAGATGGGAAAAAAAAATCTGAAGGGTTTGTCAAATTCAACATTGATTATGAATCATGACCGTTTAGTGGTTGTAGCATCTGTTGGACAATCAAGCCCGTTGTTAGAGAGTAAACTTTTTTAAGTTGTAGTTGGGATTCTTTTCGGAGTTTCCAAAGGTTATTATGGGTTTTTTTTAATTTTGTTTTGTAAAAAGAATTAGTATAAAAAACTAAGAACCAGAAAATACATATATCATATCCTCCGAATGCAGCCCAAATTTCCCCTTGTGAAGGAGGTGTAGGGTTTAGTTCTCGAGACAATGAATCAGGTAAGCACAAGGCATTGACAAATATCCAAATTTTTTGACACACAAACACATTTTTTAAAATACTATTTTTGCCCCTAGCTTCTTCGTTTTCTACTCATCTTAAGGGGTGAGCATGGGCCTGGGCCAGTCCGGCCCAAAAATTGGTCTGAAAAAAGCCCGGTTCAGGCTAGGCCCAAGGCTTGAAATTTTTTTTAGGGCTAGGCTTGGGCATACCTTGGCCCAGCCCAAATCTGGCTCTAAAAAAAGCCCATAAGCTTTTTATTTTAAATATATTTTGGAGAAATCATTTTTCATTTGGCTTTCAAATGAGGAAGGAATACATGCAGATGGGATTCCGGAATGGGGCCTGGGGTCTAACAAGAAAAGAAAAAAACCACATAATAGAAGAGACAAGAGAGATCCTTTATTTTCCTTGCAAAATTGTTGTTTTTCTATTGAAGTCGATGCAAGGGGCCAAAATTTATGTAGGCTTGTGTTTCTTACATTGGTTGTTTCATTGGACATCAACTATGGATGGATTGAGATTAACCTCCCATCCTGGAAAAAAAAGTCATTACACTTCTCCAATCAACAGTAGATACGGTGAAGTGGAGGCCTACGTTGCTACCATGATGATAGAAACATATGTCTGCGATTTGGTGTTTTGAAGAGGAAGATGAAGAAAAAGAAGATGGGTAGTGGTGGTATTAATTGGTTTTATCACTTTTTTGCGTAATTTTTTTAGCAATGTGTCAATTCCTAAGAGACTGTCGCCATAATCTTCTTTGCAAAAGGAGATCGGGCCCCAATATAGCCCAAATTTCCTCTTGCGAAGGAGGTTCTAGCAACAGTTAGACAATCACAAGGCATTGAAACGAAGTCAAAATTTTGGGCACCAAAATACCCTTTTTAAGATACAATTTGTGTCCATGTTTTCTTCATCTTCCACTCACCTACTTTCTTCAAGAGGCATAAAAATAGAATTCTTTCACCTCCCTTCTTGGTCTTCTAACAATGAAGGTAGAGAACTCCTTCAAAAGATAAATGTAACCAATATCCTGAGATCGTGCGTTGCTGAGCTACATTCAACCACTCATAATTCTCTCCAATATGAGAATTCCATATTAGATTAAAAAACCGACTAAAAGGAATGAACAAGAGAATAAAATTGTTGAAATCAAACAGGACTCTCTATTTCAATTTTTGGTACCTGGTTTTCATCCAACCAAAAGCTTAACACTTTTTTTTATTAAATCTATCTTGGGGAAATCATTTTCGATTTTCTCTTGAATGAGAAAGCAACACATGCAGATGGGATTATTGAATGGGGGTCTAACAAGTGTTAGTTTGAGGAAGGATTAAAACAATAATTAAATTAAATAGTCCTTAATTATTATTAGGACAACAATGACTTCTCAGGGAGTCATTAGCAGAATCAGATATTTGCGAGCTTGCGCAAATTGGCTTATTCGTGAGCAAGTCACTCACGAATAACTTAGACTATTTTCATTCACGTACCTCGGAGTAAGTCATTTGTGCATTTTTGACTTAGTTATTCGCACATTTTGGTGTTTGGTTGTAAATTTTAAGTTGTCTTTTTCTTAGTTTCTAAACCGGTTCATTTGTAGCTAGAAGGGTGTCGTTATCACGTTTTTTTAAGGTAGTCGAGGCCTCCCATAAAGTGCAATGGATTTTATCCAAGCTAACTCTAGGATACAATCTAGCACGGGTAGAGCCCTTGTCTCTCTACAAACTTACATAGTTCGACAGAGACGAATAAACCTCACAGGTTACTCAAACCCCATATTTAAAGTCAGGTTTTTCCAAAATTCATTTGGTTAGTGTTCCATCTATTTTCCAAAAAATCTGGCAGCATAACGTCATTACAAGTTCATGTAAATGAACAAATAATCATCTCAAGAAGATCAAGGTAATCCATCGCAAGCAATAGCACTAATCTTTAAGAAGAAGCTTATCCGCGGTCACACGTGAACTCTCACAAGTGAGAGTGCCAACCGTGGAGAGTGTCACTCAAGAACTAGGCATTAGTCTCCTAAGAGATTGACTGCCAGCTCGAGTGCATTCAAGCATACTGGGTTTTGGTCTCCAATCTCTAGTGTAGCAAGAAGAAGAGGAAGACAATGGAGTTCTTGCTCCTTGGCGTCTTGATTCGTCCGTCTTTTAGAGTTCGCAGCTCCGGTATTCTCATGTGGTGGTGAAACACCTTCCATTCCTCTCTTCTTTTTCCTTGCCCTGGTTCGTAGTGGGGTGTTCGCATTCTTGAGAGTTCAACAACTTTATCAAGAATGTAGAGGTTGAGAAACCTCTTCCTCTTCTCCTTCTTTCTCTCATTTTCCTCTCTGGTTATCTCTCTCCATCTCTTCCATTTATGCCCTGTACACACGTTAAATATAAGGGGGGAAGAGAAGTTTGCGAATGGCCTCATTCGCCCACCCACCTGAGAGCTTGGTTATTTCTCCAAGGTGATGGGGACAACTCTTATTTTTCTTGTCATGTCAACTGCCAACCCATGTGAACAAGAGAGAGAGAGAGTGACATGGGGCTTTATGCACATGAGACAAGAGGAGAGAGATGTATTGGGTTAAGTGCATGAGATAAGAGGAGAGAGACAGAAGTACTTGCCATCCTAAGTGGCAATAGTGGTCAACACCACTTTGACCCAAGTCTCATGAGTGACGAGTGAGGGAATGGGCAAATGCCCAGTTCAGTTGGCATTAGCCATCCTCTAAATATTAAAATAATTTAACAACAAGAAAACAAATCGCATAAGAGGGGAAACAAGAAAGATCCTCCAGTTTCCCTACAATAACATTGATTTTTCTGTCGAAATCAGTGTATGCTGCTAAATTCTGTGCAAGCTTTACATTTCCTGCATTGGTTGTTTCGGTGGGCATCAACTATGTTTAGACCAAAAATAATCTCCTAACCCGAAAAAAAATATCATTCCACTTCTATTAATGGTGGATATGGTGAAGTGGGGGCCTTGGTTGTTGCCATGACAATAGAAATAAAGGTATATGATTTGGTCATTTAAAGAGGAAGAGGGGATAGTTGTGGTATTTTGAAGGTTTTGGTTTTGTCACACTTTTTTCCCCCAAATTTTTTTTATCGTTGTGTGACTATCTTAGACTTGAAAGTTTGTCACCAAAATATCATGTAAGCAGAGATTTGGGCTCGAATGTAGCCCAGATTTCCTCTTATGAAGGAGGTTATAGTAATAGTTGGTTAAGCACAAGTCACTGACACGTAGTCCAATTTTTGGGTGCCCAATCACATTGTTTAAAACACCATTTTGCTCCCGTCTTCTTCGTCTTCCACTTATCTTCTTCTTCCTTCAAGAGACGGAAACATGGAATTCCTTCACCGCTCTTCTTGGTCTTCTTGCAATGAAAGTAGAGAAATCCTTCACAATATGAATCTAACCAATATACTAAGATCACATGTTGTTGAGCTGCGTTCAATCAATCATGATTCTCTCCGATCCGAGAATTCCATATCAGATTCAAAATTAGATTAAGAGGAAAAAGCGAGATAAGGAAATTTTCAAAATCACACAAGGCTCTCGAATATTGTTTTTTGTACATGATTTCGTCCAACTGAAATCTCATAAACACTTTTTTTAAATCTATTTTGTGGAAATCATTTCTCATTTGGTTTTTAAATGAAGAAACAACACATGTAGATGGGATTCTTGAATGGGGCTCAAGGGTCTAACGAGAAAAAAAATCGTATAAGAGGGGAGACAACAAAGATCATCCAGTTTCCCTACAAAATCATTGATTTATCTGTCAAAATTGGTGTAGGCTTTGGTTGTTTTAGTGGGCATCAACTATGGTTAGATCGATAATAATCTCATGTCCCAAAAAAAGTCATTCCATTCTCCAATTGACGATGGATATGGTGGAGGCCTTGGTTGATGCTATGAAGGTAGAAACAGAGGTGTGCGATTTAGTTACTTAAAGAGGAAGATGAATAAGAAGAGGGGGTAGTGGCAGTATTTTGAAAATTATTGTTTTGTCACACTTTTCCCGCTTAATTTTTTTAGCGACATGTTAGTGCCTCAAACTCGCAGGATTGTTGCCAAAATCTCATGCGTAAGAGGAGATCCGGACTCGAATGCGACTTGAATTTTCTCTTGCAAATGATATTTTGGAGATAGTTGGGCAAGCACAGACACTAACACAATCATATTTTTGGATGCTTAAACACACTTTTTAAAACACCAAATTTTCCCCCATCTTCTTTTTTCCTTTGAGACATGGAATTCCATCACCGACAATGAAGGTAGAGAAATCATTCATAAGATAAATCCAGCCAATCTCCTGAGATCCCATGCTGCTAAGGTGCCCAATCAACCATAATTCTCTCCAATATAAGAATTTCATACCAGATTCATAAATCGAGTAAGAGGAGGAACGAGAAAGAGACAATCTGTCAAAATCAGATAAGGCTCTTGATTTCGGTTTTTAGTACCCGATTTCATCCAACCAAAAGGTTCGAAACTTATATATATATATTTTTGAGTAAATTATTTCTTATTTGGCTTTTGAATGAGGAGGCAACACAAGCATACGAGATTCTTGAAGGGGCTTGAGAGTCTAACAAGTAAAAAATTGTAGAAGGGGGGAGATAAGAAAGATTCTTCAGTTTCCTTGCAAAATCATTATTTTTTTGTCAAATTTTGTGTGAGCCGCTAAAATCTGTGCATTTTTTCTTGTGTTGGTTGTTTCAATGGGTATCAACTATGGTTAGATCGAGAATAATCTCCCATCCCAAAAGAGTTCTTCCACTTCTCTAATCAATGGTGGATACAATGAAGTGGATGCCTTGGTTGCTTCCATGATGGTGGAAATAGAGATGTATGATTTGGTATTTTTAAGAGGAAGAGGAAGAAAGAGAAGTGGGGGTAGTGGTTGTGTTTTTAAAATCTTGGTTTTGTCACACTTTTCTGCCTTTGCAGCGTGTTAGTGCTTTAGACTTGCAAGACTCTCTCCAAAATCTCCTTCACAATAGGAGATCCAGGCTCCTCCAAATGATATTTTGCAACCAACGGGGAAGATCTAGGAGGAAAGGCTATTTTGGGGTTGGGGATTGGTAGCATTGCACATTTAATTGTTATCCACGTTAAACTACTCCCCATAGCCAATTCATGGTTACCCCACCCTATAGTGGAGTGGGTTCCACTGTAGAGTGAAATCTTTACCATTTGTTGGGGTTGAATAAAAAGAAATGTTGATATATAGAAGCTGATTTTTTTGGGGTTTGGAGAGTGGACTATTTCTTTAATTTTTTTCATAATAAAAATGCCTTGATCCATCAAATCATATCGAAATATGGAAAATTTTTCCCCAAATAAGTTCCTTAAAAAAATGCTTTTACGAAAGTCCATTTTCTTAAAAGGATTTTGCAAACTCAACTTCAACTATAGTTTATTTACAAAGTTTTAAGTACTCCCCCAAGATCCTCTATAGCCGTTTTACTATCAGTAACAAATAGAGCTATCAATTGGACCGGGCTGGCCCAAAGCCTAACTTGATAGACCTAAAAATTGGGCGGGCAAGGCAGGTTGAGTTTTAGGCTGGGCTATGCTTGGGCCTAAGTGTTAGGCATGAACTAATTTTTGGGCCGGACTCGAGCCCAAGTTATTTCATTCTGATGCCTGACTCGGCTTGACTTGAAGTGGATAAAATATGAATCCGGCCCGAAGCCTGACCCGAAGCCCAATTTGAAACCTACATCATATCTACCGTTGGATTAGATATAATCCAACGGTGATAACTTCATTGTCTAACCTCTTTTTTTTTACCCTTGGGCTGGTCTGAACTTGTACCGAATACAATAAAAAACAACAAATTTGGCCCGAACACAATAAAAAAATAAGAAACTATATTATTAATTTTGAGTTGTTTGAACTCAGCCCAAAGCCTGAATAATAATAGGCCAGACTTAGGTAAAGGAGCCTAAGTTGAATTCGGGCTAGGGCTGGGGTTTAATACTTTGGGCTCGGATCGGGTTAACCCTTGCACGACCCAGCTTGGCTCAATTGACAACCCTAGTAACGAGTTATAATTGTTTACAATGTGACTTGTAGACAAAAGTACCAAATTTTGGGTAGGTGTTTTAAATTTTTGTCTATGCTATAAACAATCACAATATTGCTATTTCATGTATCTATAGTATTAAAGTCCACCCAAAATTTATCAAGCTATGAAACATGATTACTTCTTTGTAGATCAAAATTACACATTTTTTTTCAAGGTTTGAGATTTATAAGACATTAGAAAAGTAAATTGCCAACAATAAAAATCTACTTTTCAAAGTCTCAATGTGAAGGAGTTAATTTTCTTCAAAATATTTAAAATATATATATTTTTAATTTTGTGAAAAGTTGTATCAAAATATCACTAATATTTAAATAGTTGTGGTCATGGTTGACCTTTAAAAAAAATAGAAAACATTTATATTTCTCCTTACCTTTATTTCATACCCCACCAAAAGGTAAGAAATATGTTGTAATATATATATATATATATTTCAAACATAAAGTAGGAAATTTTCAATAGGATGTCATTTTTTTGGGTAGAAATTATGAATCATCTTGGCATGCCTCTTTTGCAAATATATGATTGAATCAAGTTCCGAAGCTTAAGCCATTGACTAAAGGATTATTATAGCAAGGTATAACCATTTTGCAAGAGTGCTCTAATCTCTCAATACATGTGAATGTTAAGGATAGCAATGTGCGAGGGGACCCCTAACCTAGTAGGTCCACTCTATGCTTGGATAAGGTTAGGGCAGTTTTGTTTTAATTGACTTGTTAGCGAGTCTAAATTTTGTTGGACCATTTCAATCACATAGCAATCTATAAGCATTTCTCTATTTCAACCCTTGAATTCTACTGATAACATTTTCATCAAGGTAAAAAATGGACTAATGGAGTATTTCTTGGTCATTGCACTTTATATATTCTTAACCTGACTTATTTTGATTTTAAAACAGCTCTCTATAGTTTTAACTTAGCATTTCTTCTAAACTTCTCTACACAATTTTTGTTTAACACATCCACATGGCAAAAATTAATTGGTCAGAAGACTCAAAATCTATGCAAAGCATGAACTGGTAGAATTATGGGCCTGCATCCGTCTAATCTTAGATCAAAAAAGAAAAAACAAAAAAGTAACCGTCGCCTGAGAGATTCGAACTCTCGCGGGGAAACCCCATGTACTTAGCAGGCACACGCCTTAACCACTCGGCC
>JAOXJP010198248.1:0-12121 GCA_025762735.1 Platanus orientalis
CCCCGCCCCCTTACATGGGGCAGAGAGGAGCATTTTTAAGAGGAGCGGACACAATCCACTCTCCCAACTTGTGGGCTGTCCAATTAGATGATCTCCCAACAAAGTAAAATGAAATTTCCTTTTTTTTTTTTTTTTTTATATTTGACACTAATTTTGGTCACAGAAGGACATTCCCTCCAAATCTTCTTAAGAGTCTTTTTCCAAACTAAGCTTTTTTTATCCCAAGGCAGGGGTTACCTTCCGCGACACTTTAGGGGATATAATATGGCTCTTTTCTGGTTTGGCAAAAATAAGACAAACTCACATAACCACTCCTAAACCAGTCACATCAGAGTCAGTAGATGTTGCCACCATCAAAGTTTATTTTTATCATCTTTGCCTTTGAGGGGCTCTATCCCATGTTCTACTTTCTCTTTCTAGGATTCCTGACTGCTTCCATTTCCTGGGGCAATCTACAAGATGAAGATAGAATTTTCATATTTAATGGTTCACCTTTAAAAAGCATGGCATTTCATAACGTGGTGCACATTTACATCAAGACATCTCCCCCTCAAAAGACCCACCTAATTAGAATCTCTTGGATGTTGGGCGGGCTATAATCATCTAATTGGTGTCTAACTTTAGACCCTTCAATTAGATCGTGGGTTCTGATTTGCAATGGGTTAACCCAAGGTGAGCCCAGCTTATGGGCGCAACTTGGGCTGGGTGGTTCAGGTGGAGCCCAGCTTAATCTAAGTTGACCGACCCAAGGTGATTACTTAACCCCAAAAAAAAATCAGGTTGGATCAATTTATGTTGGGTTAGGTTTAATTTCAATATGATCCAAGTGAAAAACACGTAATTGGATTCAATAAGCTCTATAATATTCCTTGAACTCTTCTAACAACACACTTTAGTACGGGTGGCAATGTTTGACACAACCCGTGAACCCAACACAAAATAACGGGTTAGGGTTGATTGTAAACGTATTTTGGGTCCAAGTGGGTCAACCCGTTGTGACTCAATTAATAAATGGGTGGGGTTAGGGTTGAGCCATATAGTCACATGCCCTTGTCTTGACACAACACGAACTTGACCCATCAACACAAATTGCCACCCCTACACTTTAGATTGTTAATTAATATTTTTCTAAGGGTCAGTCTGGTTGCCTTCAATTGTATAAAAACAAAAAGAAAAGAATAGAAAAGAAAATCATATAAAAAATAAAATAAAAAAAGAATCATGAGAAAACAAACTTTTCATGGCAACCAGACAGCTTAAAAATGATTTTTCAAGAAAATTTGGTCATGAAAAAACCTTTTCATGACAACCAGACAGGGCCTAAAAGACTATATTGTGAGTAGATTGCCTCAGGCATAAACCCAAGCCGGACCTGAGTTAAAAAATTTCAGCCCAAGCGCAGTCTGAATTAAAATTATCCCGGCTCAGTGTTCTAGACCCAAAATGCCAACACCTCTCAACGAGAAAGGTGGTTGTGGCATGGCATCTCTCCAGTACAGGTCTTGGAATCAAATCCACCTGGCCCTGGATGTCTGCCTCTCCAGCCTGTGGTGCGGCCCGTATTATGATGCAAGCAATCTGCGGGCTTGAGTGGCCTTAATGGACTTGGATTTTGTGAGAACGAATCTCGTGAGAACCGTGAAAACAGCACCAGAGGGACTGACACATCAGTACCAAAAAGTGATTTACACTTTTTGGGGGGCACTTATCACTTTTCGGCACTGATGTGTCCGCACCCTGATGTTGTTTTCACAGTTCTCACGAGATTCGTTCTCACCTAATTTTTTTTCATTCTCTTGAAGCTCATAAGATTATTTGTGGACATCAGATGATCCTTTTAGAATTTAAGAGGTTTTGAATGTGCAAATTCCAATTATGATTTAATTCATTCCCGGAATGATTAATGAGGGATGAGAATGTTTTTGAGAGAAAGAGGGGATCTGTACCAAATCTTTTCTAACATAAGCATGATACAAGGAAACAAAGAATACTTTCAGTAAATAACAAGCATCTAGGGAATTAAGGGTTAGAAGACAACTTATTTTTAGTCAATAGGTCATTGGTTGGCAAAATCACTTTACAAGATTTCCATAGGAAGAACATAATCATGGGGTAGGCTCTTAGGGTATGATCTTCATACCCCATAAACAATTCCAATGAATTAAAGAGGTGTTTGAGGGGTGGGGGAGATAATGCAATTGAGTATACCGATTTCACAATAACAAGACCTTTACTATATGGAAGCCAAATCCAACAATCAATAGAAGGTTGAGTAGAAAGGGGAATCAATTTTATAGCTTCAATAAGAGTAGAGATTGGGTTGAGGTCCCAGGATCTAGAAATAGGATTGATTAGGTCTGAAACCTTGGAAATGAAACTTATTAGGCTTAGGAGTTATAAGCTTATAGTTTTGGAGGATAGGCATGGATCTTTCTAAATATTTTTGGAGAGTCTATGTCAAATATCTTAAATACCTTTAAAGAAAAGATCTCAGCCTTTAATAATGCTTTTCTAACACCAAGAGCTCCTGGAGAGGCATTTGACTAAGAGAAGTTAGATTTTAGAAAGTAGAGAAACTTAAGAAGACTGGCTTAGAGTGAGTTTGGATTATTGAAAGTTTCCATGATAATTTACCTATCATAGCCAAATTAAAGGCACAGAGATCTCAGAAACCCATACTTCAATTTTTTTTTTACTTTCTGCATTTTTGATCATTTTAATCTGTAACACCTTGCACATGATTACACACACTTAAGTGCATAATCAATAACTTATAAACTTGATCAATTTTAGAGACAAATTTGAGAAAATTTAGAACGAATTAGTGAACAAACAATACACCATTAGAAATATCTAGAAGTCTAGTTTCCAACAAAACAAATGGTGAGTAAATCGAAGTTCTCTAGAGAAAGATATAAGCATTTGAGTACGAAGAGAAAAAAAATTAAAAAAATGGGCCAAGCCCAATCGATCAAGTAAAGGCCCGATTGATCGGGGTGGGGTAGCTTGATCGATTGGGAATCCTTTAATCAATCGGGCTGTTTCGACTAGTTTTTGGAATTTGGGATTTTATGATTTTTTTAATTTGAAAAGTTTCCAAAATTGTTTTGGACTCTACTAGGGTCTATGTAAGTGATGAAACTTAACCTAATTAGATACAAAAATGTAAAGAACATAAGAGAAAAAGAAGATCAAATAGAAAGCTAGGGTTTGGAGGAAAACTTGAGATTTTGGAAGAGGAATGGGTTGAAAAATTACAACAAGCTTTGGAATCCGGTTTTTTGGAATAAAAGGCAAGTAATCATATACATTTCTGCATGATTTTGTTCTTTGTTAGGATCTTAGAGCCTTGTTGGGTAAGAGTTGAAGTTTTTGAAGAAAATTTTCATGTTTTAAGCCTTGTTTTCTTATAAAATATCTATGTTCTGGCTAATAAGTTTTGTAGGTTATAAGATTTACAAGTTCTCTTAAGTTTTTTTCATGCATGAATATGTTCTATTATTTAAGAAAAGATTACTAATTGTTTAGCATATTGTGATTATGTTTAGAAGAAGATTATTAGTATTTTCCTAATGTTTGTTATAGAATTTTTAGGCATATATGATTCTCTGTAAGCATAAGTAATGACTAAAATTAACCATGATTTTTAAAGAAGAAGCATCATTAGTTTGTGCTAAGATTAAGTCAAGCAATCACATATTTTGTTTTATACTTCAACCATGAGTTTAATATGAAATATTGTGAAGATAAGATTTTGTGTTTTGAAAATAACATAAGAGTTTTGAAAAGTTAAGTTTGATTAGAAAAGAATCATGTATTAATGCATATAATGTTAAGTTGTAAAATATGACATGCTTAATTATGTAAAGTTTTGTTTGAAACCTTCATTGGTTTAAGTTCGAAAGTTGTGCAACGTGTAAAGTTTTGATTTATGCTAGTGTACGAGATCATTGTTATAAGTAGAATAAAGCATGCGATTGTTTTGTATTAAATGTAAGTTTTGATAAAAAAAGTTCAGTTCAAAGAAATATTGTGATTTATATTTTGAAGATAAGTAAGAAGTTATATGATTTATGTAGTTTATGAATGATTTAGAGACCTTAATGGTTATATGCGAAGAAATTAGTGGTTGTATGATTCGAAGACCCATTGTGGTTTATTAATTTGAAGACCCATTGTGGTTTAGTATTTTCAAAGATTCCTTATGGATTATATGTCTAGATATCCCATGTGGGTTATAAGTTTCGGAGACCTTAGTAGTTAGAGGGTGGACACCCATGTGGTTATATTAGGAGACCTACTCAGAGGTTTTGTATTTGAGGCAGACTATTTGAAGACCTACTTAGAGGTTTTATATCTGAGATAGATTATTTAGAGACATACTCAAAGGTTTTGTATCTAAGGTAGACTATTCAAAGACTTACTCAGAGGTTTCGTATCTAAGATAGACTATTCGGAGACCTAATTAGAGGTTTTGTATTTGAAACAGACTATTCGGAGACCCCCTCAAAGGTTTTATATCTGGGATAGACTATTTAAAGACCTCCTCAGAGCTTTTGTATCTAAGATAGATTATTCAGAGACCTCCTCATAGATTTTGTATCTGAGACAAATTATTTGGAGACCTACTCACATGTTTTGTATGTAAGAACCATTTGAAGACCTACTCATAGGTTTTGTATGTGAGATAACCACTATATATTAAAAGTCCCTAACCAAGAAGAATGTATGTCTTGAAAAGTAGATTAGAGATCTTAAATGAGTGGAATATGAGAAATTTTAGATGATTGTATTAAGAAATCATTAGATGGTTATGATTAAGTAAGCATTAGTGTTTCGAAGATCCTAAGAGGATTACATGTGAGAGAAGTGTTAGGACTTTAGAAATTCTATAAGTAAAGTTTTATATAAAAATGATAGATCTTTGTGTGATAAGTATAAGTATAAAGTTATGTTTGTATAAGTAAAAACATAAAATAAGTATAAAGATAAGTAAGATAAGTTTTAGTTTTAAAGGCAAACTTAAGTTTTAAACTTGGCATAAAAGAATTTTCACCATGTTTTAGAAATCTCAGTTCAATTATATTTCTACAAAGTTTTTGTAAATATTCATTCTAAGTCTTGACCCGTATTCTGTTATACTCTTTATGTTATTACCTGCGAGCCGTGGAATTCTCCCTTCCACGTTGTTTTTCATATTAGCATATTGTTAGAAGGTGATGCCATGGTGTTGATAATGATACAACGAGGCGTGAAGACTTATTTGTGGATTTATTTGATATTCAGTTTTCAAACATTTAATATTGGTTTAGTTTGTATTTTCAGTTATTTGTTCAGACATCATTTATTTCAGTTTTATGTTTATGGACCCACATAGTGGGATATGTTTAAATAGATGAAACAGGGTAGCTGATTTCATTCTTGGTTATAGAGATCATTGCTTAAAAGGTTTATGAAAGTGAAGGATGTTTTAGTTTCCTTCCACTATGATGTTAATGATTTAGAAGTTTAATTTTGCTGCACATGGTAATGGTTTGAGTTAGAAGGTTATATTCCGCTAAGTTTGTGAATGACAATGAATGATCTAAGTGAATGTAAAGATTTAATAGGAAAGAAAAGAAGAAAAACATTAGGACCCTTTTATATTATTCTACTGCGAAGGGTCTTAAGTTAAAAAAAGAAGAAGAAGAGTGTTATACAATTAACACGTTGGAGTCTCATCTAGGGATGGGATTTCGATGCATTAGAAAATCAGTTAACACTAGAATCCTTATATGAGGAGGACCACTAGATTTTTTTGGTTGGGCATCAATGTTATAAGTGATTCTTTTTTCCAACAGATAAAGTATGACATGACATATTTAGGTATGGCTAATATTAGTGATTTGAGAAAGATTTCTTTGCTTGATTAATTTACGATGTTTCATTTTCATCTTACATTCTGAGAGATATTTTTTTTCATTTATATGTGAGGAAATATCAATTTTATTTTATTTTTTCAATAGAGGAAGGAAGACCTAGTTATTTTGTGACTTATGGGATATATTCATTTTATTAAAGTGATGTTCTTGAGTTTATGGGGATTTGAGAGTTATTTTTTTTTCCAGATTTATCAAGATTATTGCCTTGGCCAGATCTTTTTAATAAGAATATAGAGTATTGAAGATGATTTAAATCTCTCTTAATGAAGCTTTAGAAAATATGCAACTATCATCCTCAAAGAAAATGTGAGATGTGGGAGGACTATTTCTTTAGATTTTTATTCCAAAATAAATCGTTCTAGGTGTCAAAGGTTGGTTAAGAAGTTTTCAATACATATTATGTATATGAAGGGAGATGGAGGGTCCCCTTTCCTAAGACCTCTTGAAGGTTTGAAAAAATCACCTAGGGCACTATCGAAGAGAATTCTGTACGAGACAAAGGAAATTCATCTATTGATCTAAGAGATCTTGGTTTGAGTAAAATCTAGATTTTCTAGCATACTTAGGAGGAAAGTCCATTCAATTCTATCAAATGCTTTGCACATATCTAGTTTGATAGCAAGGTGGTGTTGGTCAGATTTGTTTTTATGAACTCAGGGACTTCATGAGCTATAATGTTATTGTTTGATATTTGTATATTTGAATAAAAGTACTTTAGTCAGGGGAGATGATGTTTAAAGTATTTTTTAAAACTTGATTGCTAAAGTTTTAGTTATAATATTGTGGATTGTGTTACATAGGTTGATGGTTTTGAATTAAGCAATAGTTTTTGGTCTTTAAACTTATGAATTAGGGTGATAAATGTTTGGTTTAAGTCCTAGAGAGGGAGGTCATTGTTAAAGAATTCAATGTTAGATTGAACTATCTTGTCTCCATCAATATCTCAATATTCCTGAAAGAAACCGAGTTGAAAACTATAAGGGCCTAGAGATTTTAGTGTTCCTAGGTTGAAATTTGCTAGCTTTATTCCTTCTTAAGTAAAGGTAGCATTCAGAATTGGTTGGTCTACTAGGGATAGGAAAGAGGAAACTTTATTGGTGGCTAGAGGAATGATTGAGTTTGAAGGTTTTGAAGAGGAATATATGAATTAAAAAAATTTGGAGGCTACTTTGGTGATATTAAGATCACCTAAAACAACCATGATGATTTTGATTGCTAATATGTGGCTTCAATGTCTTTGGGATATGATAGAAAGGTGAAAGGGATTCGAGTTTTGATCACTTGTTTTAGCTTAGATTTTCTAAGCTTGTAATATTTCTTGTATTTTAGTAGAAGATTAAAAGCTAATTCTATTTATTATAATCCTATCTTGTAGTATGAGATTGGGCTTTTTATTTGAGAGTAACAAGTTTTCAGTATAAGAATTCTAATTTATCTTGAAGTTTTGAAAGAGGATTTGTTATGTGATTAAAGGAAGGGAGAGGTTAGAGACATTGTTAAACTTTTGGGAGAGATGATTTGGGTTTTAAGAAAGGATTCATAAAAGTGTTCAATCTAATTTTTGCAATTTGGATGCACTGTCCATATCCATTTGAACCTAAGGATGAGGCTTAAAATTCCTAGGCGAGAACAAATTTAGAAGGATAGGGAGGTGATTAGAGTTGGCTGCATTCATGTTTGTAAGACTAGCTTCTGGTTATAGATTTTTCCAATTACGGTTGCAAGAAATTTTATCTAGACAATCATTAATATGATTTTTCCCCAAGATAAAGTCAAACCATGTATAGGGAGGCTCGAGGAACCCCAAGCCTATAAAGTTATAATTGTTGAGAATATTTCTTGCCATTTTGAAATTTGAATTGGGAATTCTTTTCTCCTTTTATCTGCATGGTTCCAAATATAGTTCCAATCTTCTAGACAAAGACAAGAATTTGAAATATTCTGAATTTTGTTGGAACATTTGTTCCAAAATTATATTCTTTTATTGATAGGGAGGGGTGATCTAGGGAGATTGAGACGTGATAGAACCAAGATCATTTTTCAATAATGGAGTCTGATAATTTTTTCTCCTTAGAACTAAGAAGTGTGTCAATAGGCCAATAGGGTCAGTACAATCATAGAACCTTGTTGTAATGGTGTCTCAAATTCAACCTAGTGTGCAACCCGAATGACCTATTTACTAGGGGCTAATCTAATGGCTGATTTTGACATGTTTCTTGACCAAACAAGGAGTCTGAACCAACCCACTTGGATAATTAGGTTTATAGGGGTTTGATGCCATTATATATAATCCTGTTCACAGGATTTTGGGTGAACTCTTGTAAAATTCAAAGTGCGTTAATCCTAAAGGGGAGGTGAATAGGATATAATAAAAATTTTAATTCTTTTTACCCCAATTTAATTTACATGGGTTAATAATTAATGTTCAATTTTAATTTAACTCACTTAAAGTGTTTGGTGCTCAATTGCTAAAGATTGCAAGTATGGCAATGTAAATGACAATCACATAAAGTTCATACACCATAACACAAGAATCTATAGTGGTTTGGCCACACTGAGGCCTACATCCATTTTCAACTACTCAATTTTATTAATTAATCACAATGATTACATGGGATGAGCAAACCTTAAATTACGTGCTTGGTGTTTCCGACAAGCACAACCTTGGTTGTTTCCACACCAAGGACTTCCAATTGTCACACGACGTCTCTGACCGTTGACACAAGGGTACAAGTTATAAATACCAAAATGGTTCTCAATCAACTGGGTATGATAATTTGGTCAAAGTAAGGGAATCAAAGTCCTAATACAATGTGGCTCTCAACTGGATAAATATGCTAATATGGTCAAACAAGGGAAGTAAAGTCCCAATGTAGAGAGTGGCTCTCAATTGCCAAATATGTCAATAGTATGGTCTCTACCAAAGCAAAGAGAGCAAGTGTGCATATAAAATCACAAAACCAAGTAAGCCTCTATGAAAGCAAATATAAGTAAAACACAAGAAGGGCAATATCACTTGGAAGGTGTTTTACAAGGATTCACATGTAGACTAGTGGTCTAGATAAGCAATATGTAAAGCTAACCACAATACTAACTACAAAGTATGTAAACTACGAAATACGAAGCTAAAACTTTACCTCAACCTTGAGGTTGGGAGTTTGAATGCTAGGAAGTGAAGGAGCAACCATCCTTGATCTTCCTCCTTTATTCTCTTGCAAAGGAAACCTCCTTTATGGCCACAAGAGAGATAACTGACTCTTTTCTTTTTCTTTGGAAGCTTGAGTGAGAGTATAGAGCTTGAAGAGATCTTTTTCTTACCCAAATTATTCTTTCTTTTCTCTTTGCAAAGCCCTTAAATCCTTAGGTTTAAAAGAACAAAATTGCTTTTTTATACAAGTTGTGGCTCACCATAACCCTTGAGGAGACTCATCCAAAACGGGCAACAAATCTAAAATGTTTATTTTAATTTTAAAAAGTTTTGCCCTGTCAGCACCCAAATTTTGACTTGGGTCATCAAATGCAATGAAGTGCAGCAAAACAACATTTAGGCATCAAGACTTTAAGCATCCTAGTTTAGGGAGTGCAAATTGGACCCTAGGAGGTTAGGCATCTCTTGTGAAGTCTTCCATGGATATTTCAATCGCAAAAAGTATCGTCCATATCATACCATGTGTAGTGAATCAGCCCAAATACACAATTTCTAGTAAAACCTTGATTCCCCAAGGAGCATCACTAGGACTATGAGGGTCCACATTCAAGTCCACCAAATACATCTCCTTCAATTTCTCTAGCCTCCATAAGCCTTCCAACAACAAAGCATCAACATGTGAAAAAATTACCATTTTGCCCTTTGGCCTTCAAAAACAAAAATTTGATACCCGCACACATTGTCTAGAAATTCTTCAGCCTCTATAAGCCTTCCCATGGAAAAGCATCACAGGCAAAGAGTAGTCATTTTTACCTCTTTTAGCATCATAAACAGAAAAATTACCATTTCCCCCTTTTTCCTTCAGGATTTAACCCTGGACCCTCAAATGACCCCTGAAGCTTCTCCCATCACCTGATTTATGTAAGGTCAGGTCCTACACACTCCAATCTCCACCACCTTTGAGGAACTTATTTCAGATCAAAACTTTTCAGAAATTGGCAACAACTAATTTCTTAACCTTCGCAAACCTTTGGTTGGAAAATGACGCTAAAAAAGCTCTCAAAGATTCATCTGGTATCAGAATTCAGAAAGGTCAATGACCATCTTTGGGTCTTAGAGTTATCTTCAATCAGTCATTCCACCAAACAGGAGCATTCGAGGGTCTCAAACCTCTGTGAAATCTTAAATCTTCCATAAGGGGTTGAAAATACTGATGATATGAAACCTCTGAGAGGATCTTTTGCCACATTCCTCATCTTTTTTTTGTTTTTGTTTTTTTGGTAATGGATCATTCATTAACAAGTAGAAAAATAAATATACTATAATAGTCTCCCCAATGGCCCATCAGTAACACTGAGAGTGGATTTGGCTAGTTGATGTGCCACAAGGTTGAAGCCTTTGCGGATATATCTAATAGCATGTTTTTGGAGCATGGACATGAGGTGTTTACAATCAATATAACAAGCATTTACAGAGCATGGACAAAAGGATGCATCTAAGTTCATTACATTCACAACACTCAAGGAATCACTTTCAATGATTAGACTAGTTACTCTAAGTTGTATACCCAACATTATACCCAACTGGATGGCCTCCATCTCAGCTTCAAAAGACCAGAGTTCCAAGGATAACCCAGTAGATCCAATCACAATCCCTTTCACATCTCTCGCCACAACAACAACCATGCTACCCCTATGATTCGACTGTTGAGCAACATCAACATTAATCTTTACCCATCCATGAGGTGGTGAAGTCCACAAAAAACACCCTTGTGAAGCCAAAAAAAAAGTCTCTGAATCATGTCTGGTAACCCCTAAGTGGAGGGCTTGCCATTCCTTCCATAGCTTGTGACAAGCAAAAATAATGGATAACGAATTAGATGCCTGATGATTAAAGACCACCATGTTTATATGTAGCAAATCTTCCAACATAACAACCCCACTCTCAACCAAAGATAACTATTCTCAACCTTAGATAATATCAGGTTGGACATATTAGATATAAACCATAGAGCACTACCATTGTCATTAGGCCGGTGCCTAGCCAACTATGGTAAGAACTTGCAAACCACTTAAGCCAACATGGATCTAAATAGACAGTGTCTGATTGATTTAGGCTCCTAGCCATAGGTCGGGCATTCAGGAGGAATCTAGGGAGTACGTCGGTGGAGAAGAAGTCTAACTGACAAGGAACTGGCATTAACCTTCCACATAAACGTCTTTATTTTTTTAGGCAAATGGGAATGTCAAATCCTTACCTATAGTGGTCGGATGGAAGGGAGCTATCTGAGGAGCTAAAATTAATAGTTAAAACAAGCAATAGGTTGATCAGACTGTGATGTAGCCATGAGTTTTGGGATTCCAAATAGGGGAGTCTGATATTGTTAATGCACATGTATTATTTGTCAATCCGTGGGCAAAATATGTTATAAGGGCTCCATGGTCTAAAGCTCCAAGAAGACTCAAGATATGAAGACCAAGACCGAAAGATGGACTCTAACATCCCAAAAGGTAAAGGCATGCATGTAGCATGATTAGGGTTTTTTTGAGTGGACCTAAATGTGTATTTACACATGTAGGAAGACCCCCTAAAGGTCCAAGGTGTATTGATCTTCCCCTCAAGATCATAGATAGGAACAAAGAATTTTTCCTGTCAGTGACCCATCACAAACCCCATGACCAGTCAAGCACAGAGTATTGGGACCAAAACCAAAGTCCCGAGGACTGGGCCTCTTCTCCATGATTGATCATAGTTCTTGGGACTTGACCCAATATGATTGGCTATAAAGTCCATGATTCATCAAGACTGGGTCATTAGACTTGTATCACGAGGCCTCAGCCAGTGTGACCCTGGAAGTGTGATCGGTCACAAAATAATGCCTCGTGACTGGTCACAAACCCCATGACCGGTCATGCTTGGGAGAAAACTCAAGTGCGAAAAACTTCATTTTTGAATATAGGGCTCATAATGCCTCATGACTGGTCACAAACCCCATGACCGGTCATGCTTGGGAGAAAACTCAAGTGCGAAAAACTTCATTTTTGAATATAGG
>JAOXJP010198258.1:0-12120 GCA_025762735.1 Platanus orientalis
CATACCTTATTATATTTCCTTTTATAGTGGCAAGGCCACTTTCATCACCACTTTAATAAGTGCTCTGCTCAACCACTGAAACCTGCACCGCCCTTATCACTTCAGCCACTTTGTATCTGTCTGCATCCATAGATTAAAAAAACAAAACGTGAACAAGAGGAAAAAAAAAAAAAAAAAAACAGAAGAATGATCGGGAGAGAAGACTCTTACTACTGCCACTGGTGCTTAGTTACCAACTCCTAGCCCATCTATGTTTATAATTTGTTTAAAAAGAAAACACACTGTACCCGGGCAAAGATCTGCTGTGGTGAAGTAGCATACTGCATGAACAAAAAAGATGGGTTTTTTCCCCTTTCTGTGGGTCTTTTGTTATTTTCATGTTCATGCAGTATGCTACCTTAGTAAAGCAGAGCTTTGGCCCCTTCACCCTACTATTCAAAATCAAAACATGCAGCAATCAACATGGTTAGAAAATAGTTAATAAAGCTTTAATCTCTTGCTCATACATTCAGGAAAATAAAAAAACACATGACAATATGCTAACCATCATTAGTGCGAAAACAGGGGAAAATGCTAAAAGACCGGTAAAAGTTGTAAAAAATATCATTTCTACTTTTTTAGAACACTATACTAGAAAGCAACATGCTTCACCTTCAATTTTTTTTTGCTTTTGGATGTGTTGAAACATTGACAGCCACATCTAATTATTAGTTTCTGCTTTACGAGAAACGGTAAGGCTGTGATCTCCTCCTTATCTTTTTAATCATCGGAACTAGACTTTGTTCACACACGTGATTTCAGTTCTTTTGTTGTCATCCAAGTTACAAATATGATAAGCAATAATCACATGAAAAATACTTGCTTGTTAATCCTACTGGGAGACCCAGCCCACACCCTGTGAAAAATGGAGGTGTGCATATACTTCCATGACCGATTATTTAGATCAAACATGAAATGAAAGATACATAATTTTCATAGAAAGTTCAAATTATGTGACACCTTGTGGAGAAAAGATAGAGACTGCCATTTCTTTTAATCACTATAATCAAGAGAAATCTTCATTTGTTTTTAATTTACAAATGCAGTAGGCTAGCTAATTTAAGCCAACCTCAAGAACAATAAGAATAGTTGACTGGTATTACAGACTAAAAATCACCCTTCTACAATTTAATCACTCACTAGCCAAAAAAATTGCACTCCTCACCAACTCTATAAGCAATCTGATTACCCAAAGAAAAAAAAAATTCTATAAGCAATCTGAGAAGCAAACCAACACAAACATATCCAATAAAAGAAAAGACCTCCAAAATAGAAAAGAGACAAAAATAACACTTGCAATCTTGATGGTGTCAATGACTATCAAATGCCATTTCTTGGGAGGAATCAAGCTAAAAATACTGTACACACAACCCTTCTCTCAATCATCAAGCGTCGTCGTGGGTGAACTCTTAGAATGCAACATGACTTGTTCACTCTTTACCAAAGTCTTGACTGATTGTTTAGTTTGAGTTCCTCTTTTCCGGAATGTCAATTCCTTCTGTTTTTCACTAGGCATCTGTGACATCAAATACTAATCAATCAGATATTAGCACAAATACTTCTACATATCCATGTGCCAATCAAATGAGGTTGCATAAAAGTGAAAACTATTGGAAATTCTAGATAATAAACCAGAGACGAGGAAAAAAGGGAATCTTAATTGGGGACTACCACGATTTTTAAGATACTATATAGAAGTACATAACAGTAAAGTTAATTTGGGTGCACATTGATCTGTAATTGTTCAATACCGAATCTATATTTGTTCACTTGTCAATTTTGACTTATGTTCTTGGTTCCACAATTCATCATAGAGTCAATTATTCACTCTTATCTGCATCAATGTTTGAATCATTTTTATTATCACAGCAGCATTTGAGAACTGCTCTGACATTAAAAAAAAATTCCCTGTCAAACTTGATAAGATTTCTGGTTCCAATTATAATGGTAGAAGTTGATAAAGATCTCCACGAAGCACTTCTTTTTAAAGAATAAACCGTAATGTAACTGGAGGAGAAGGCAACTTACAAATATTATAGTTTTTATGGTTTAATCATAATAATGGTGGGTTTTTTATTTTATTTTATAAAGGTTATCATAATAATGGCAACTATTATTATTATTATTATTACTATTATTATTATTTTTATTATTATTATTATTATTATCATCAACATCATCATCAATCATCAATGCCATCATCATCATCATTATCATTTTTAGCAAATGAGAAGAAAAATTACAAAGTTGAGTCAGCACAGATTCTTTTTTACAAGGTGCTTCCATTATATCAATTTTAGACAAGAAGACAGCCAAGTAGTTAGCATCCCAAAGTGTGAAATAATAGCATCCCTCAGCCTCGTCTGTGTGGTGCTTCTTCTTGAGAAGATTTGGTGTGGCATGGGTGATGCCCAGTTTGGTTCATGACCTCATCAGGTATTGGAACTCCTGGCCATTGGAAAGAATCTCTCAGAGGGGAATGGTTATTTGGAAGGCCTTCCCGTCTTTGATTTGTTGGTACAGAAGGAAAGTTAGGAATGCTTGTACTTTTGAGAATGGGATGCCCTCTTGTCAAACCGGAAGATGTCATCTTCCTTTTTGTCAGATTGTTCTCTCATCTGCCCCTTTTCTGAGAGGTGGCAGATTTCCAATGGTTCCTTGAATGGGATGATATTGTCCTCTTTTAATTGTTGCTGTGGTGGCATATCTAGTGCTACCCTCAGTGTATTGTCTTCTTGATTTTTAATAAATCTTTTCTTCTTACCGATAAAAAAAAAGTGTGAAATAATATGATAGAAAAATATTTACCCAACTCCCAATATATCAATAAGAAGACCTAATTTCCATGGACTACCTGAATCCTTAGAACCTCCCGTGAATAGCAGTGATGTCCCTATCTCAAAAGCTAGCTCTTATCTCCACTTCATTTGATTATTTTGGCTAGCCTGGAGAGAACTTAATGATCTCTTAGTCCTCCTTTTTTGGTGAAACCACTTTAAGATTTTGCCAGGATGTTTCTTTAAAGGCCTCATATTCCAATTTGATCAGTACTGCTAGAAGAAATAATGTTGAAATTAAAATACTTCCACCCTTCTTTGGCCCCCACCTGATGTAGGATGGCCTAGTGATGTAGTACACAACCCAACGAATGTTTGTTTGTCTGTAGATTCTAGACCACACAAATTATCGACATGGTTTCACTTTAAATAATAAATCAATCAACTCTTTAACAGATCACTCAGACTCAATTCAGATTTACAAGTGACCCAGCAGTCCACTTCAGACGCAAAATAAGGGCAGACGACAGTGTGTTATCTCTGGAATTTTTTGATTATGTAACACTGGTATGATAAGCCAGAACTCATGAAAAGGAACACTATTCTAGGACCCAAATTTTATGTTTACATCAATGCTGGTCTAGTTTATTATAGGACTTATTTCTTAAGTTCAGATCTAGACAACCCCAAGAAAGACTATAACAGGCTGTTAAAAAAATGGTTCTGTAAGGGTATGACTGGAGGCTTTCAAATAGTATTCTGGTTAATATCATAATCTAGAAAAATCTGATAAAGGCTGATCTTAGACTTGATGATAAGAAGGGTCTGACCTCAGATCAGAATCTCGTACTGTATGTATCTTAGCTCAGGTCCTGATTTCAGAGTTAAAATTTAAACAGAAGCTGGTTGAGGGATTTATTAGACACAAATCTGATTGTAACAGCTGGTTAAGATGGTCTTAGGATGAGTATTATATTAGGAGTAGGTGCAACTCATCTGCATCAGGCCATGGAATATAGAGGAAATCAGAATAGAATAATTTACACCTACCTGTGGGTATCAAACAGTGAAAGTAAAAAGAAATCAGGGATAAGCAGCAGGCTGCTTATAGAGGAATTGAAGCAAGGGATTTGTTCCAAATCAGAAATCCCTTTCCCAAAACAAGAAACCCATTGGGTTAGGCAGAATCGCAGGGTGTTATTCAATGGGGCTTGGGTTCTTTAATGAAGAACAACTAATAAGATAAGGGTTAAATAGATCTGCCGGAAGATGTAAAAGGAGACTTTCTTGGGTTTAATTAAGTAAACAACAGGAAACAGGAGGAAGGACTAATTCACTGACTAGGATTTCAAGAAACCAACAAAGATTGGTCCTAAATGAGGTTTCCTGTTCTCGGGCTGTAGAGAATCAGAAAAACAGAAAGTATTTCCGAGAGAAAAAATAAAGAAGAAGAAGGAGATGAGAAAACAAGAAGAATGAGTAAAAAAAATATGGAAACACCTTGAGGAAATCACCAACCTAAGCCTTCAAGTAGACACAAAATCTTGAAGAATAAGACATCTAGTGTGTGCAGCCAAGAGAGCTAGAAAGCTTCAAAATTTTATTCATAATACTCATTAAAAGACAAGTACAAAACGTGGGGGCTATTTTATAAGCCAAACCCCCCTAATTTGATCCTAACCATCAAACACAAAGATATTCTCCTCCTCAAATCGTGTGAAAGAGATTTCTCCCTACAAAAACCTTATTTTGAAGCTAATTATAACTTTGTCCTATATAAAAAACTAAAATTCTACCCATATCCTACTCTAATAACTAATGAAAACAGAAAATAAACTAATAAAATATCTACTAGAGCACTCTAAAAAAAACTAAACTCTTATTAGGATACTCCCATGCTCCTCCTTACTCCCCATCATGCATGGACCCCACCATGACCACATGTGGGCCCCACCTTGCTTCCATGCCCTCATCAAACCCCCATTGTATGATGTGAGAACTTGCACTAATCAACCACAAAACAAATCTTCCAATAATGAGATTATAATGGTGACCCGTCGTCTTACAAGTATCTGATGTAAAAATGATCTCAGCGTAGGTAACTACCTCTTGATAGACAACCGGTAACAGAAACACCTCGTACTACTCAACTTGCTGAATCTGAAGTGTAGCAACAATCCTAGGAACCACCATAGCGTCAAGAACATGTGCATCTATCAAAATGCGCTAAATCACGGCCTGAACTCGAGTTGGACTATCATCAGGTAGCTGGTCACAAACTGGGATAACAAAAAGGCATTCATATATAGACTCTGCTAGCTCATGAAATAATCATCACTAATCTCTTCAGTATCTTCCATACTACTGTCTTCATCTGTGGTCTTGGCTTCACCTTCTTGAGCTTCCATCTCAGACTTTTCTTCCACAACTTGTGGCTCATCATCATATACTACAACTTCAAATTTTTCTGTTACACTCGATATTCTTTTTGTATGTACTATAATCTCAGACTTTGAGTCAACCACCTTTGCATATTTTTTTTTTTGTATAAGAAGTTGGATCTTATCACTGATGGCTTGTAACCTCTTCATACCTTCCAAACGTGACAAGTCTAAAAGAAGTGGTTCCATATCAAAAGGCTTGACTTGGAATTGATACCATGCCCCCATTTACAAATCTGGAGAGTATTAAATATCTTGTAAAATTTAGCCCTCCTCTCATCCCACCATGTTCTACCTAGAATTAATTGGACGATTCATGGAGAGGCTTTTGTCAAAGAAACATTTAGCACTACCAATAAACTTTACAACCTCAAATTGAATAATACAGTGGTCATCTCTATAAAAACAGGATGATCTAACCTTTGGATGTACAGATAATCATTTAGTCAAACCAAAAGATATGTAGTTGTCCTCATATTGATCACTAAATATTACCTTAAGAAGTAGTTGTCCTCATATTGATCACTAAATATTACCCTAAGAAGCTTTCCTTGGAGGAAAATAAAATGGTGTTCCACTGTAAATCCCATATCCTTTACATCATCTTACTATAAGAACTTGTACAGCAGCAAACACTTGGGTGATCAGTCTCTAATCCAATATAATCCCATCAATCAGCGGCAACATGCGTAACCTTCAAATCAACAAGCATTAGAATCAGTCTGATGGTAATTGCACAGTCCAGGAGTTGCACTGAATCTCTGAGATGAGTTCTGATGGCTCCTGTACTTAATCAGATAATCAGATCAACACTTAAGTCCAAAATATTCCCAAGAATCAGTCAATTCAACAGAAGAACCAGTAGGTGTACAATCTGTAGATCAAACCAGCAGCTATAGGACTCTTTTCTTAATGAAATTTCTTCAGCAAATCTCTAAAGGATCAAAAATTCAGTCCACAAGAGGTATACTGTAGGGCGAGTCAGTGAACTTGGGTAGCAATAAGTATTTGACTGATCCTTAAATTGATAGGTTCTAGTTAGTCAGCCACAAGAATTTCTAATCAGATCTCTTGTGGTGGAATTCTGAACAAGTAGGAGTGTAAATGCCCATTCTGGAGATTGACTTCTTAACAGTATCACTGAAGTGAAAACTGTGTGATGTTTGGCAGCAAGCACTCGGGTGCTAAATATCAGCAAATACACCGCATACAATGAGGAATTCTGGGATATATCTACAGCAACAATACTATTGAAGTGTGGAACAGAGTGCTCAAGTGGTACTTCATAAACCTTCAAATAGTACTTTCAGATGGGATTAAGCTGGGTGATAAAGGGGATTAATCTGATCTGAAACAGGGATTTGAATAGGTTCAGGTTTGGGTTTAAATCAAAGGGTAAACAACAAAGCCCCTATTTTGGATTTAAGAATGGTTAGGACACTGGTTGTTATATGGGATAAATAAGGATTAACTCTGGTTCAGAACAGTAAATCAATGAAAGATCAACCAGGCTAATCACAGGTGCAACAGTGAGGAAGTAATAAGGTTAAACAAATTCTGTTATGATAGGACAAAGTAGGGTTGAGTGGGCAGCAGATTAATACCAATAGAGTATTAGGATCAGTTTAAGGAAAAAAAAATAGCCATAAAGTGCATGTATTTATAACTAAAATAAAGTACATATTGCACATACCAGGGAAGTGATTTCGATAGCAAGACTAACCAAACCTCAATGAAAACTTGGTTGTTACAGCTCAATGCTTCTAACCATCGGCAGTAAAGATTGTAGGGATGAAGCTGCTAGAGATATACCCAATTTAGAGGGACTGTGTTTCCAGCATCATAACTTTAGCAAGTATTCTGTCCAGCAATAGAGCTTTCTTAGGTAGTCCACCACACACACAATCAAGTTTTGAGTTCTTTTTGGGAACAAAATGACTCAAGTAGTGATGGTGAAGGAGAAGAAGAGAATGAGGACATTCAAAGTGCATTCAATAGCCTCTTTCTTCAAAGTGTTGAGATGGAGAAGAAGAACAAACAACTTAGGAAAGAGTGCAAGGAAATGGTCCAAAAGATCAACTCCATGGAGGACACAATCTCCTATCTTCAACAAGAATCTCCTATGAAAAGTGCTAAGATAAATGAACTTTCCAATGAAAACTCTTCCCTTCACAAAGCTAAAGAAGAAATGGACCTAAAGATAACACTTCTTAAAAACAAGCTTAGTGAAGTTAAAACTTTTCAATGTCTCGATAAAGATAATAGGAGAATTGAAAAGAAGAAACTTCTTAAGGATAATGATAAATTATCCAAGAAACTCCTAGATCTTGAGCAGAAACCCAAGTCTCTAGAGAGCAGTGAGGTTGAGATAAACAATGATGACTCTATCATACTTGAACTAAAAAATCAAGTAAATGCATCAAATGAGTGAAACAAAGCTTTAAACATCACTTGTGTTTAAATCACTAGGAAGTCCTTATAGTACCTCAAGTAAATCAAAGAGTTTGAGGAGGACGAGTGGAAATCATTATCCATGATAGCTAAAGGTAATGGCAATTTGGAGAAGATGATCTGCACGGGAAAAAACCATGATGACACGAGAGAACTTAAAATTCGATTTCAATGTCAATCATACTTTCTCCTCACAAAAGACTAAGAATGTCTTTGTGAAAGCCAAGGGTATGGCTATTACACAAGTCTCCCATAAGGGCAAGGAGAAAGTGTCTTCTCTAGTCAGCCTTCTCAATGCTTTCAAGGACCCCAACTAAATGGAATTAGTTGAAACTTGGCTCTGATACCAAATTTAATGCAGTACATGACCCGACGAAAGGCTGTTTGTCTATAGATTCTGGGCCATACAAATAATCGACATGGTTGCACTTTAAATAATAAATCAATTAACTCTTTAACAGATCACTCAACCTCAATTCAGATTGACAAGTGACCTAGCAGTCCACTTTAGAGCAACATAAGGGCAGACAACAGTTTGTGATCTACTATTATTGTAGAATCCTTAGGGCAGGAACAATAAAGAGCTATGGTGTACTCGAGAAGAGAAATATCTTTGGAATTTTCTGATTATGTAATACTGGTATGATCAGCCAGAACTCATGAAAAGGAACACTATTCTAGGACCCAAACTTTATGTTTACAGAAAGGCTGGTCTGGTTTATTATAGGACTTGTTTCTTAAGTTCAGATCTAGATAAGCCCAAGAGAGACTATAACTGGCTGTTAAAAAAATGGTTCTGTAACAGCATGATTGGAGGCTTTTAGATAGTATTCTCGTTAATATCATAGTCTGGAAGAAAAATCTGATAAAGACTGATCTCAGACTTGATGATAAGAAAGTAAGGGTCTGACCTCATATCAGAATCTGGTATGATTTCAAAGCTAAAATTTAAACATAAGTTGGTTGTAAGATTTCTCAGACACAAATCTGATTGTAACAACAGGTTAAGATGGTCTTAGGATGAGAATTATATTAGGAGTAGGTGCAACTCATCCGTATCAGGCCATGGAATATAGAAGAAATCAGAACAAAATAATTTACACCTATCTGTGGGTCTCAATAGTGAAAGTAAGGAGAAATCAGGGATGAGCAGTATGCTGCTTATAGAGGAATTGAAACAATAGATTTTTTTCAATGGATTTGTTCTAAATCAGTAACTCCTTTCCCAAAACAAGAAACCCATTGGTTAGGCAGAGTCTCAGGGTGTTATTCAATGGGGTTTAGGTTCTTTAATGAAGGAAAACTAATAAAATAAGGGTTAAATAAATCTGTCGCAAGATGTAGAAGAAGACTTTCTTGGGTTTAATTAAGTAAACAACAAGAAACATGAAGGAGGGACTGATTCACTTACTAAGATTTCAAGAAACCAACAAAGATCGGTTCTAAATGAAGTTTCCTGTTCTCAGGCTCCAGAGAATCAGAAAAACTGTGGAGAAAGACGGAAGCCAAAATCCGGAACAACCGCTTCTCAAATAGTGTAAACAAAGTCACACTAGCCCAAGGACTCACAACCCAAACAAGGAGAAGAAAAATCAAAATAAATGAATATATGGGAGAAGAGATGAATATTATATAACTTGAATACAATACATCAATTGTAGGAACCACCACTAACACAAGATATGGAGCTTGGACATATGTTAGACTTTCCACTTCACTCTATGGGTTTGAAGAGACTTCTTAAGGATTTTTCAAAGAGGATTGTTGGAGAAGACCATTTAGGAGGTATATATAGATGTTAGGAAGAGAAAGATGCATGAACTAACACTTAAGATGGAGTTTTCAATGGTTTTTCATGGGTAAATGGAAGAAAACCGGGATTGCATGGGAATTAGATGAATGGCAATGGAAAAATGGATTTACTTGATTAAGACTCATGGAGACATGGGAATGGTTGAATGGGAATTGATGATGTGCATGAGAAATGAAAGGGGGTTGCACAGGAAAGGAAATAATGTGATAGGAGAGGGATAAAGGTATTAAATGGTGATAAGTTCTAATGAGGTGAAGGTTTTCAAGAGAATGGGAAATAGGAAGTAAGGAGGAGGAAGAGTGTAGTAGAGGGACATGTGACATCCAAGTGTGCAAGTGGGGTCATATTACAAAATGACCAAAAAGACCCCCAAAAACAAAATTACAATTATAACCTCACTATATCACTCAAAATAAAGTGAACTAGAAAATACACTATAAAAATTTAACAAAAACAAGTATTTCCGAGAGAAATAATAAAGAAGGAAATGAAAAAAGACGGAGTAAAACAATATGGAAGTACCTTAAGGAAATCACCAACCTAAGCCTTCAAGCAGACACAAAATCTTGAAGAAGAAGACATCCAGTGTGTGAAGCCAAGAGAGCTAGAAACTTCAAAATTTTATTCATAATAGTCATTAAAAATGAGTACAAAAAGTGAAGTCTATTTTATAAGCCAAATCTCACATGTCTAATTTAATCCTAGCCATCAAACACAAAAATATTCTCCCCCTTAAATCGTGTGAAAGAGATTTCTTCCTACAAAAACCCTATTTTGAAGCTAATTACAACTTTGTCCTATATATAAAACTAAAATACCACCCATGTCTTACTCTAATAAAAAATGAAAACAGAAAATAAAGTAATAAAATATCTACTAGACCACTTTAAAACTAAACTAAACTCTTGCTTAGATGCTCCCATGCTCCTCCTTACTCCTCATCATGCGTGGATCCTACCATGGACACATGTGGGTCCCACCTTGCCTCTATGTCTTCATCAAATCCCCTTGTTCAAAAAAACTCTAACCTCGAGTTTTACAGAGGAAAATAATCAGTATGATGTGAGAACTTGCACTAATCAACCAAGAACCATATCTTCCAATAATGAGATTATAATATAGACTCATCCTTTTATAAGTGTATGATGTAAGAATGATATCAAAGTAGGTAACTGTCTCCTGATAGACAACCAATAACGGAAACACCTCGTAGTACTCATCTTGTTGAAACTAAACTGGAACAACAATCCCGAAAACCACCATAGAGTCAAGAACATGTGCATCTATCAAAATGGGCTCAATCACGGCCTAAACTTAAGCTAGACTATTGTCAGGTAGTTGATCACAAACTGGGATTGCAAAGAGGCATTCATCTGTGGATTCTGCTAGCTCATTAAACTAATCATCACTAACCTCTTCAGTCTCTTCTATACTACTATCTTCATCTGTAGTCTTTGTTTCACCTTCCTAAACTTCCATCTCAAAATTTTCTTCCACAACTTGTGGCTCATCATCATATACTACAACCTCATGTTTTTCTATTACATTCAGTATTCCTTCTGCATGTACTATAATCTTAGACTTGGAGTCAACCTCCATTGCATTCCTCTGTTAAATAATAAATTGAATCTTATCACTAATGGTTTGTAACCTCTTCATACCTTCCAAATGTGACTAGTCTCACTTAGAATTGATACCATGCCCCCTCCCCCACCCCCTTGTTCCCAAATCTGGAGAGTATTAGATGTCTTGTAAAATTAGAATTAATTTAGCCCTCTTCTTATCCAACCATGTTCTACCTAGAATCATTGGATGATCCATGGAGAGGATTCTATCAAAGAAACACTTAACACTACCAATAAACTCAGGTCATATCAGTCTACCAGGATAATTAATGAGTAACTAAATCTTAAAGTTTCAGATCAAACAGAATAATAAAAATACTTAAAACTCTAAGAAACTCAGGTCTGATAGGATACTCTCAGCAGTAAATAATGAGAGGTCAAAACACATAACACAATGGCAAGGTTGGAAAACACGATAAGGTATAGTTCTGTCCTGAATATTTAAATCAGAATTAACTTAGAATATTCAGGTTTAGGACATAGAACAGTAGGGACAAATACGTATGGGAATATATCAGAGCCTAGGCAGAAATATGGAAGAGCTGTACTGGAAATATGTGAGAAATTAGGGCTTCAAATATTTATCTTGGGCATAAGAAAACCCTACTATTGTTAGCAAAGAAAAGCCACAGAACCAGTAGGCCCATTGATGAAGAAAAGACTCCAGAAAATTCTGTTATCATGCAGCCTTGAATCTGATCTGAACCCCAACAGTGTGCTGATGTAGTCGAGTGAAACTTGCAGGTTTGATAGAAATTCTCCAATTATAACCGATAGGTAAAGCCCTAGACAATAACAGCAGCAAAGATGGAAGGAAAAAAGGTATTGATCAACCATAGAGAATAGAAGGGAAGAAGAGATATTCAACAACAATTCCAAACTACAGCTGAAACCACAGTCCGACTGTGGGTTTTTCGTAAGGTTTGAAATCCAACTTAAAAACTCCAATTGTACGCCCATCTTAACAATGATGG
>JAOXJP010198269.1:0-12120 GCA_025762735.1 Platanus orientalis
AGTTAGAGTGGGGTGGCCATTGACTAACTGAATTTTTGATTTCAGATGGACTCTTGAGAGTCGGTTGAGCACCTAATTTTTAGACCTGATTTGTTGCACTTTTTGGAGTATTTGGGGGAATCTTGGCAGATAAGTTTTGCAAAAGTTCTTGCTCCTTAGACATCTTTTTGAAGGCCTTACGATTTTGGAGAGATGGGCACTGTTTGATATTGATTTAGAGGTTTGAAGAATATTCTAGCTCCATAAGATTAAAATGTGGTAAAACAGTCTTTTAACCTCTTAGGGGAAGATTTGAGATTTTATAGAGGATCAAGATTTTGAAATCCTCTTCTCAGACCTGGAGATTTGAAGCTAAGGCCGGGGTTGAGATATAGTGATTGACTTTTCTAGATTCAGAGATCAGATGAATCTCTTAGAGCTTTGATAATGGTCATTTCTTGGTTAGGGTTATCATAGATTGACAAATTGGCTATTGCCGTTCTCGAGCAATGTCTTATCTGTGATGAGATCCTTAGAGAAGAGGGACTTAGGGATGCATATGATCTAAAATTACACTATTCAGACAATGGGGGAGGCTTCAGGAATCCTTTGAGGGTCCAAGGGTAAATGCTATTAGGTGAAAAGGGTAAAATGGTAATTTTTTTCCTAAGAGTCAAAAAAAGTGAAAATGAGAATTCTTTGCTTGTGTTGCTTCATGGTAAGAAGACTTATTTTGGTAAGAGGAATTCAGTGATCTGGATGGTAGGCAGTGAGTTTTGAGCTTCTGAAGGTAAAAGGGTAAAATGATAATTTTTCCATCTATAATGCTTTATTGGAGAAAGGCTTATAGGAGGTGAAAAACTTGTTGATGACATGGATGGGGCTCTAAAATGTGGATCCTCAAAGTCCTATTGATGCTTTTATGAGAGATTCGGGCTTGTCCTGAAATGGTGCATTTTAAGCTGTAATAGGGTGCTTTGATTGGTTCCTTCGCGACTGGAGTATCCAAGAAGACCTCTCTGGGAATGCCTAACCTCTTAGAGTCCAATTTTTCTCTTCCTAAGTCGAGGGTGCTTAGAGTCTTGATGCCTAAATATTGTTATGCTATCCTTATGCTATCACATGACTCGAGTCAAAATTTGGGTGCTGACAAATGCCCCTCTTTGGTATGTGTGGCTTTGCAGCATATAGTAAAGAAGGAAGTGCTCTAATTTTGACTTGGGAGAGACTATGTTTCTTCCTTGTATGTTTCATGGATATCGGGTAGGTAATTTTTGGAATATAGAATAGTTTTGGCTAAGAAAATGCTGATGGGTTGAATTTGTCATTGATTTTGGATCAAGGTTTTGAAATGAGTCTATTTTTTAAATGCCTTCTCTTGTTTGAAAGAAGACTCTTTCAGTGTTTTATAAATTCCTTCATTCCAATTTTCAAAAGTGGGTCTTCGCTAATGGAGGGACTTTCTTTACTTTGAAAACGTAGGCTATCTATGAGTTATATGCAAATAGTTGACATTTTCTCTAGCTTTTTGGGTGTTGCTATTAGCATATGCGCTGCATTGGGAGACATGTATGTCATTGACATCAGGCACAACTGCTTGAAAACATTGTGGAAAACACTGCAAAAAACCGATCATGCAAAGGATGTAAATACACGAAACCATTGAAATGACTTATGCATTTGTATTTGCTTCTGGCTGGCTTGATGACTTAATTTTTATGAGTTGTTTGAAGTTTCTTACAAGATTCATATGTTGACATGTTTTACATTTGTTGTATTGATTGATCATTGATTCATTTGTGAAGTTAATTGCTCAGACATCTTTTTGTGACTATCCTTGAGAGTTTTAATGAGACTCAATGAGGGATGTTAATGAAGCTCTCCCTGGAAAAGCTATGAAAAATATATGTATTCATGATTGAACACTGCTCGATTTTACATCAATCATTGTACATATGCGCTAAATATCACTTCCAAAGACACGTGTGGTTTTACATCGGTCATGATACATAGCAGAATCAATCTACATCATTGCCTTTGTCCCACTTGGGAGAATGTTGTATTTTATGGGACTCATAGAGAGATTTTGGAAGCTCTCTCTAGAAAAGTTGTGGGACCTTGGATGGTCTATGCTACACATCCATAAAGCAATGGCTACATAGGCTATGGATTGATCCATGACAATATTTTTGTCCCACTTAAACATTGCCAAGGTGGGGGGATGTGCAAGGGAAAATTTATATGACTCTCTCTAAAAGCCAGGGTAGGATCCGTAGGATTGGGTGTTGTGCCTTGCCCAGGTGATAACAACTCAGTCTTTGCTAAAGTAGGTATAATACACAACATTTGAGGGTGAATGCAACACAATGCTTATGTGCCAATAAGCAAGCATCACCGAGGTCGATCTTTTGAGCAGTTTTTCTCACAAGTAACCCATGCTATGAAAGTACTACTGAAGCTTGATAGTTGTTTATATTATAGATAGAAGAAACATTATGGCTAAAAGCTAGCATTTCATAGACTTGATGGATCAAAGTGTGGCATAACTTGTTGTCTGATGCTAAGAAAATGTTATAGGGTGGCCATTAGTAAATTATGCAACAGATAAAGTACTAATTGGAATGGCCAATATAGGTAAGCCATTCAAAAGTATGGACTAGGTTGTGCCAAAATTTGAACTGGAAGGGTGGCTTGGTTTGGACGTGCAGAGAAATGTTATGAACTCTTTCCTGAGAAGCAGTGGTGGGTTTTTCTCATAAGTAACCCATTTGTTGCGAGGAGGATTCTTCAAGCATGATAGCAATCCAAGTATGGCCTTAGGAATTATACAGACTTTATAGATTGAATTGTGATGCGTATTTAGGTCCTCATAAATAGACATCATAAGTGGGTCATGCCCTACAATCGTCTTGACTTCAACATAGTGTAAGTAGAGGACCGGCTGGGATTGGAGAAGTTGTTGTGCTCTTTCTAGAAGCTATGGGGGTCATGATAACAAGGAACACAATGCTATGTATTGTGCATAACACCCTAATGGTATTAGTGTTAAGATAATACATAGACTGTGAATCAAAGTGTAGCATTCAACTATGTCTGAATAACTAGGATACTACATGGAAATTTTCTCATGGTTTAGGGATTGCCGATAGGGCTTGTGGGAAACGTTTTGGGCTTGTTTTGATAGTCATGAGATCTCAAGAGACTGGTGCTACATATATGTTTCAACCGTCCAATCTGCAAACATGGCTGGCATAATACGCATGATATGAAGTGATGATGCCTACCTATACCCTAGATAAGCAGTTTATCTATAAAGGTCTTTCTACAAAGTCGGGGACCAAATCGACTTAGTGAACCTACGCATCCTACATGAGGTATGTTAGGAAGTTTTTAGGCTTACTCCGAAAGCTATGGAGATTCTGAGGAATCTGTGCTATATATTTATTTCACTCAATTTCCAAAGATGATTGTCATGGTATATAGGCTATGGAACGATGTCAACATCTGTCTATACCTGGGTAGACAGTCTGCTATGTCAACGGTTTCGACCATTTCTGGTGAGGCAAGACCTAGAGTCCCTCACCAAACCTACGGTGGCTTGAGCAGGGCATGTTAAGAAGTATTTTAGCTTATTCCAAAAGCTATGGAGATCACGAAGGATTAATTCTACATACTTGTTTCAACCAATTTCCAAAAGCGGTTGTCATGATATATAGGCTAAGGAATGATGTCAACACTTGCCTATACCTGAAAGACAATCTGTCATGTCAATGGTTTCGGCCATTTATGGTGAGGCAATATCTAGAGTCCATCACCGAACCTGATGGCTTGAGCAAAGCATATTAGGGAGTTTTTGGGCTTAACTTTGAAAGCCATGGAGATCTCCTTAGAGATCGATGCTATGTATTCATGTTTTTTCATGTTACATAGACAATGGAATGATGATCGACATTTGCCTATGCTTGGTAGGCAATCTGTGATGTCAAAAATTGGCCCTTTCTGTGAGGTGGAGTCCTCATTGAACCTTTATGCGGCCTAGTCTCAAGGTCTAAAATGAATGATGCTTTGTTTTTAATCAAACATTGCCTTATGGATGGACTTAGCTGGGGTGATGACTTATCATCTAATTGCTTTGCCGACAGAGATTACTTTAGATTTCATTTGCTTGCTAGTTCATGCTGGGAGATTTATTAGGCTTGATTCAAAATTATGGGGATCCCTGAGGATCGACGCTACTCTGAAGGGACTTTTACCCAATTTCATTGCTGAGGGGTCGGGGCCCAAATTCCTTGATGGGCAGAGGCCCCAAATTCCTTAAGGGGCAGAGTCCCAGATTTCTTGATGTGTGAAAGCCCCAAATTTCTTAAGGGGCAGAGGCTCACATTTCTTTGCCGAGGGACTGCGGCCCAAATTCCTTAATGGGTGAAGGCCCCAAATTCCTTAAGAGGCAGAGGCCCACATTTCTTTGTTGAGGGGCTAAGGTCCAAATTCCTTAAGGGGCAAAGGCCCACATTTCATTGCTGAGGGGCGGAGGCCCAAACTCCTTGATGGGCGAAGGACCAAAATTCCTTAAGGGGAAGAGGCCTACATTTCTTTACTGAGGGGCTGAGTGAAATTCCTATGTATAGGTCCTAGAGGGGGGGTGAATAGGATTATTTAAAAATTCCTTTTAGATTACCCCAAATTAACTTGTTACTCTAATTTGATTAAACTATCCCAGTATTTAATTGTAATTAAATTATGCACATAGATATGAATATGTTCAATTGTTCTATAAGTGAGATTAATTCAATATGAATAATGCTTGATAAAGTAAATGATAAAATGAACAAGCAAACCACAAGTAACCATAACTATACACAAGATGTACAGTGGTTCGGCTTGACGGCCTACATCCACTCTCAAAAGCTCAACACGAGTTATGTAATTTTATTAAGATTGAAGGTAATACAATGAATGATAAAATTAACAAAAACCTAGCCTACTTGCCAAACAAGCTACACCTGATGTCTCCGGCAGGTATGGTCTAAGGTCTACTCTTCCGGTGTCTCCGATGGAAGAGCTATAGGTACACACTACCGGTGTCTTTGGTGGTGGTGCTAATTCTCCCGGTGTCTCTAGTGGGAGAGGTCTTAATAACTTTAATAAAAAGTTAAGGTAAGGGTTTACCTCTTTGTAGGTTGATGTTTCCTTTGCACACTAGTTGGGGTTGCTCCTCCTTGAGCAAGATGTAACTATTATTTCTTGGTTGGATCTTCAAGTTAGAGAGCCAATCTTAATGGGTTGCTCCTTCTTGAGCACAATGTGACTATCAAGCCCACCTTTCTTCTCAAGGGTTTAAATAACCATTGGTTTCTTCCACTTGAAGATTTGCCTTAGTTGGAACAAGGTGGAAGAAGGGAATGGTCCTTTTTGGATAATGATTTACCTATCTAAGCTTGAAGAGATTTTCAATGGAATGGAGAGTTGAATCTCTCACAAATTTTCCAATTAAGGTGTAAGAGAGTTGTGATTTTTGTTCATGACCATTACCTTGCTCATTTGAGTTCTTCTCCTTATATATTAGACGAAAATGAGTCATGTCATTGGATCAGAACCTGTCTAAACAGTCAAAAGATCTCATCCATTGATTAGAAACTGTTTTTTAAAGTTTAAACCATTATATAGTGTTTTCACAACTTTGGATCAATCCAAGTGCAAAAAACATTCAGAACCTACAACCTAAGAGTTATTGGATTGATCCAAATAATTTGGATTGATGTGGATCAATCCTGGATTAATCCAAATCCCTTGTATTGCCTTCTAAATCCTTAGAACTGCAATAAAAGGCTTTGGATCGCCCCTCCATGGTCCTGGAAAGTCCTAAGACCTTGAGAACTCCTCTTTGGACTCTTGGACCACCTTAACTATGCCACTTTACCTAATTTACCTTGTGAAAGCTCTGAGTGAGTTGTGGATCCTTCGGGATGACTCGTATGCTCCTCGTTTACTCTCTTGAGGTCTTCTTGGTACTTGATGATTATCTTCATGATACTCGAACCCAAGAACCTCCTAGACTCTAACATAACTCAACCCATGTCCTAGTTTACACATTACATGTATTTTATAGTTCATGGAATTTACAACATATTACATTTACACAGTATACAAGTATGGATACAACCCTGAGTTTCCATCAATAACAAGGACACAAAAGAGAAGGTAGCTTAGACAACAGGCCATGGCTCGACAAGGGAATCCTGACCAAGGCTCAGACCAAGAACTAAAAGTGTAATGGAAAGCACAAAAAGGAAGCAATTGTCACCAAATGGTCGATCATCCCCAACTCAACTGCCAAATTGATACATCATCTGAAGATGAGTCAAATAAAATGGAACACAAGAAATTGGAGAGGGGATGTTTCCCTGTACTCAACATCAATGATAATCATGAACCCACAACTATACGCATGCTCATCTATCGAAAGCTAAGAAAGGCCAAGAAATCTAATCAAGACAAGCTTCACAACATCCCACCATTCATCTAAGGGTAAAGGAGGAAAAAACCAATGATAGAAGTGTATGGCTTGGGCAGATATGGTAGAGCTACCTTCAAAAGAAGATGATTTCGGTGACTTTGGGAACGAGGGATTGTTTGTAGATTCCTTTACACCTTCGGAATCAGTTACAAATAATCCACCCAGTAACATAGGCAATACAATCATGATTCGCTTTGGTAGTTGCCTCGAGAAGGTAGTAGATTGCAACATGATACTCACATTACCTATTGAGTTCAAAGCCCAACAAGATTAGGTCTTTGAGATCGAGAAGGAACTCTGGGACATTATCACTAAAGAATAGGCGGTAGTGGAACTCGAGGATGACACATCAAAGGGAGACAAACTAAAGATAGACATAGAGGAAGTAAAAGGTAAACTCATCTTTGACAAACCTTCCAAAAATATGACCCAACATTTAAAACCCTTATATATAAAGCTTCAAAGAGAGGGTCGACCAATAAATAGAGTGTTAATTAATAATGGGGCAGTTGTAAATATACTCCCTCTTTTCATGATGAGGAAGCTATCAAAGGTCGATAGTGACCTAGTACCAACAGACGTATCTACCTGCGGTTTCTCTGGGAATGCCACCAAGACCAAAGGAGTCCTTCCCCTTGAACTGAGAGTAGGAACTAGGACTCAAATAACGGCATTTTTTGTTGTCGATACTTCCTCCAATTACAATGCCTTATTAGATAGAGATTGGATACACTCAAATTAGTGTGTCCCTTCATCTTTACATCAATAATTATTATTCTAGAATGACAATAACTCTGTAGAAGTGGTACATGCATATCAGAAACCCTTCCTAGCCTTAGCAAATAATGTTGAGGGCCACCATTATGATGAAAATGTTGGAACGATCAAGTTGGTGGGTCAAGATAGCAAAGGAAAACCCACATAGGTGACTGTTCAAAAAATTCAAGAAGACAATACCTTAATAACTGAGGAATTTGAAGAACTATGCAGCCAATTAGCTAACCCCTGTTTATAGATAGGGCTAGAGAAGTCAAGCTCAGAAAATAGAGAAAAACTAGATGACTAGCCTATACAAAAAGAAGGCCATATAAATGGCCATAAAAAGACTGTCAGGTTACTTGACAGAAAGAAAATTTGAGATGTATCTTGTTAAGTGGACCACACACAAGAAGCCTTATGAGCATGGAACCATGGGTGTAGAAAAACTAAGTACGGCCCATGCCAAGTTGGATGACTTGAAAGTCAAAGTCTAAGACAATTTGATGGAAGTAAACTTGGGCTCGACAGAAGACCCATGCATAACATATGTCAGCACAAAACTCGAGTCATCAAAGTTTGAGAAGATGACAACAATCCTGATGCAATATAAAGATTGTTTTGCTTGGGATTACTCAGAGATGCCTAGACTAGACAAAAACTTGTCGAACACTGATTACAGATAAAAGATGGATACATTCATTTTCAGCAACCACCTCGACGAATAACCAACATAGCAGTATTAAAGGTCAAAGAGGAGGTCAAAAGGCTGCTAAAGGTGGGGTTTATCCACTCCACCAAGTATGTCCAATGGCTCTCAAATATAGTACTAGTTGTTAAGAAAAATGGTAAATTGAGAATCTGTATCAACTTTAGAAATCTCAATACTGCCACCCAAAAGATGAATATCCTATGCCTGTAGCCGACTTATTGGTCGATGGTGTTGCTGGGCATCGAATATTATCTTTCATGGATGGGCATTTTGGGTATAACCAAATATTTATCGCCAAATAAGACACATATAAAACTGCCTTTCGGTACCCACGTTCGATAGGAATGTTCGAATGGGTAGCCATGTCTTTCAGTTTAACAAACGTTGGAGCAATATATCAGTGAGTCATGAATTACATTTTCCATGACATGATCGGAAAATTCATGAAAATTTACATCAATGACATAGTGGTAAAATCTCAGGATTTCGATAACCACTTGTTCGATCTAGAAAAAGGGTTCCTCAAGAGAAGGAAGCATCAACTGAAGATGAACTTACTGAAGTGTGCATTAGGAGTAAGCGCTGGTAATTTCTTGGGTTTCTTATCATATAGTCAAAGAATTGAGATAGACCAAAATAAGGCTAAGGCAATTATTCAAGTTCAACCACCTTCTACAAAGGAGCTGTAAAGACTCATTGGTCAAATTAATTTCCTTAGGCATTTTATCTCTAATGTGGCAGGAAAAACAAAGGTGTTCTTGCCTATACTGTGAATGAGAGGAAACGAAGAGTTTCAATGGAATCAAGAGCATTAGCAAGCCTTCGATAAAATCAAAGAGTATTTGTGAAACCCACTAGTCTTAATGCCACCAGGAAGAGACAAGTCTTTGAAGTTGTATATCTCAGCCACTGAAGACTTGATTGGAAGCCTGCTAGCTCAAGACAACGAAGAAGAGCACGAGCAGTCAGTGTTCTATATGAGTCAAGTCTTATAGAAAGTGAAATGTAATTACCCAATGATAGAAAAACTTTGTCTAACATTGTATTTGACATTACCTTCTATCACATGTTGTGTATATTGTGGCTCAAACTGATGTAGTAAAATATATGTTGTCACAACCCATAGTAAATGGCAGAATTGGGAAATGGAGTCTAGCTCTCCTCGAGTTCAATCTCATGTATGTCCCATAAAGGACAATAAAAGGCTAAGCCTTAGCAGATTTCTTAGCTGATCACCTCTGTCACCCCTTTCATATAGACACTGAGGATGACTACATTACTCTTGCTCCATGGCAACTGTATTTTGGCGGGTCCAAGACTAAAAAGGGATCTAGGGAAGGAATAGCGATTTAGTCCCTAAGGGAAACGATCACAAAATTAAGTGTTAGACTCGAGGGGGAGTTCATCAACAACTAAGCTTAGTGATCTTAAAAAACTTGGGAGTAAAGTTCCTTGAAGTCCTCGGAGATTCACAATTGGTGATAAATCAAGCCTCAGGAGACTACAAGTGTATTAGTCTAACCTTGACACCTTATAAAGACAGAGTTAAATAATTATAAAAGACATTCAACGATGTCACAATGAAGTGTATACCTCAAGGCCTCAATTAGAAAGCTAACTTAATGGCATAAATTGCCTCAGGGTACAAAATAAACTTTACCTCCCCTGAAAGCACTAATCATAGTAAATGCCTACAATTTGGATATGAAAATTTAGTCTTAGAGGAAGTTCTTCATATCGACACTATCATGCCCAATAATGGGCAGAGAAGACAGGATGATTGGAAGGAACTAATTATTCAGTATCTTTAACATCCCAACGAAGGGAAAAACAATTCCCTAAAGCTTAAAGCCAGAAGATATATACTATGGGGTGAGTCCCCGAAACTTTTCAAACGAGGGGCTGATGGTCTATTATTTCAATGTCTAGGGACTAAAGATGTCAAGCTCGCAATGGAAAAAGTCTACAAAGGAATCTACGGTGCACACTAATCAAACATAAAAATGAGATGGTTAATCCATCGATACGGGTATTATCAGCACCTAATTTTGGCCCAGGATCCAAAAGTTTCTTTCAATGGGTAGCACTAACTCTCTAGAATGGACCTTAGGTATCCTAAGAAGCCAAGTTGGTTAGATAACCTCTCCTTTTTAGGTCATTCCCATTTTTTCTTAATTTGGCACTCTAAACCCCTAATTTTTCCCCAAGATCTTTGTTGGACCCCCTTTCATCATATTTCTGTCTTTTTTTTTAATCTCATTATTTTCTTAATGATTGTCCCAAGTTCGAAAACATCTACAGTATAAATTATGATTTTACCCCTCATTAAAGGTGGACCACTAAATCTCATTGTACAAGCATCGAACAATCAATTGGGTGTCACGGATGTGTCTGAAATTGTCCAAAACCCATAAATGGAGTGTTTGATCAACAAATTTTGTCATATCATGTTTCGATGAATCTTAGTCATTGATTTAAAATCTTTCAAAATTTGATTAACATACACCCTAAATGATCAATCTAACATCATAGATGCATCCAAAACATGCTGAATCTTTGAAATAGAGTGTTCGATCATCAAAATCCATTGTTTCAATTTTTGATGAATCTCAACCCTCGATTTAGAATTTTTTAAATTCTGAACAAGATTCAAATCAGATGGCCAATCAGATAACACAGATGGATTCAGCATGCCTTAAAACCTTGGGGTATTGAAAACGATGTTCAAATTTTATTCATAAGCCTTCCATTGCACCATATCAATTTGCAATCGTCTGATCAAGTACTTTAGAGCCTTAAATAAACAAATCGGACCCCACCATGATGATCAGTGCCTTCAATTTAGTCAAAATAAACTATTTTTTAAATTTTTCATATTTAAACAACAAGATTCCATATAGGGACACCACATTATAATGCATTGTGACACATCAAATCAAAATCATACTTTCTTTGACATGTGTTGCTACTTCCTTAATCCTCCATCATTTTGGTGTGAGCATAATCTGCCTAACCAAAACCCTATAACCAAGTACTCCTTTAGCCTAATCTAAAACATGTGTCCAAACACCCCTTAAGCCTAACCTAAAACTTATACACAAACACCCCATATTTTAGCTTAAGTCCAAACCTATATACAAACATCTTAGGTTTACAAGTCACATACTTGGCATGAATCCAACACATCTAAATCCACATCACATTACACTTTTTGGTCCATGCCACATGCCCTACATCTGTCAAGCACACTTAGGCACTCTCGTTTCACTTTTAGATTCTTAATCACTCATCCTTTCATTTTTACTAGACATGTCATTGCCACTTAAGCAAAGATGATACCAATTTTGGCTCACCAACTCTCCATTCCTAAAACTACTTAGCCACCTCACTTCATTCCTCCAATCATTCATCTTTTGGTCAAACACACTCCCCCATTCACTCTCCTTTCTTTAGATGAAAATTCACATGTGTCAAGCACACTTAAACACACTCTCATTCCACTTTTGGATTCATAATCACACATTCTTCCATTTTTAGTTGACATGTCATTGACACTTAGACAAAGATTATACTAATTTTGGCCACCAACTCTTCCTTCCTAAAACTACCTAGCTACCTCATTTCAATTTTCCGATCATTTATATTTTTGTCTAACACATTCCCTCATTCACTCATCTTTCTTTAGGTGAGAGCTCACTAAAATCCTATAAATAAGAGACCACCCCTCTTTCTTAGGAGAGGAAAAAATCCCTAAGAAGCTCTCTTTCTCTCTCTCCTAGATATGTCATCATCTTCATTGTTGTCTATTCAATTTCAACATTAGGAAGGATCTGTCAGAACCTGTTGTCCAACTAAAGGAAGAACAATCATTCACAAGTGCAACATCCCAGATGTATGATCCTCCTCTCTCTTTTTTCTTCTTATCTTTTTCTCATTTTTTATATAATTCTTTTATCTTTTTTTTTATATATGTAATGTAATGTTTTAATTCATTTTACATTATCTATGTGTTTTCACTTAATTTTTTTTATTTTCATAAATCTTTTATACAACTACCCCATTTTTGTAAATTAAATTTTCTTTTTTTTTTCTTTTAAAAATTTTCATTAATTAATGTTGGATACTTGTATGTATAGATTTTTGTTATAATCCTAGA